>PVJI01000639.1:0-239886 GCA_004026765.1 Micronycteris hirsuta
CTTTAAAAAGCAAACGCACACCCAGAGCTCTGTAGGGGTCGGTGGTAAATCACACCTTCCCGTGTGAGCGATGGTGCAGGGCTGTCAGATCCACAGGGACCAGTAGAACTGGTGACATTGCACAGACGTCAAGGCAATAACTCCCTACCCTTCCAGGACTTCTGTGGCAGTTTGGTAATATGTTAAAAGACACCTGTATTCTTAGGACCTGTGTCACTAAGCTTTTTCCTTTGGGTGTGTGTGTTTATGTTATTTTCACGGACCCCTCTCAAATAATGAGGAACCAAGCCATAAGTCTGCACCTGCCGGCCACGACGCCCCATGTCACCGCTGTGACCTTGGACTCCAGAAGCGGTTCTGTTGGCCTCGCAATTTCACTGTGGCATGGATAAGTCCTGTGGAAGACTTGCTTCGTGCAGTGCTGCTGGTGGGCAGGCAGCGCCAGTGCTTGCTGCAGTTGTTCAGTCCCGCCAGACCTCGGGCTGTGAAATTGTAAGCCTTATGAAGGCGGGGCCAGCTCTTCATTCTTGCAAAAAGGCACTCAATAAATTTTAAAAAAACCAGAACTGTCTTGTGATACCAGTGCATGGATTCGCACCTGCTAACCATGGCGTCTGGTTTTTAATGGGTTAAGTCCTCCAGGTTAAGTAGGGAGCCCTCCTTGGGCCCAGGGCTCCAGAGATGCTCTCCAGGGGCTCTGGGCCAGGGGCACAGGACAGGGAGCCTTGCTGGAAAGCTGCGGAGCTTTCTCTGATGGGTCTTAGGGCCCCTCTTGGCCCCTTGGTGGGGAGTGGGGAACAAACCAGGGAGGAAGGAACTGAGGGTGTAGTTTGTGGCAGGACACCTTCCCCTGTCTGTGGTCATCATGACACCAAGTTTGTGGCCCAGCTGTGTTCCCGGGGCTTTTTCCTGGACTACGCAGCCTCCAGTTCTGATTGTCACCAGGCAGATGATCCTTTGGCAGGTCTGCCCTGCCTGGCTTCATCTGAACCCATCCTGGCCTGCTGGCCTGCCCTTACCCATCTCTTCTCTGCCACGTCAGTGATACTTAGTGACAGGTAAGGTGCCACTGGGTTTAGGTGTGCCCAGGTTAAGGCCATTGCTTCAGCGCTTGGCCACCAAGTGTGGGCCAGCCCCGCCTCTGAACTCCTCAGCCTTCTTTCCCATTCCACCCAGTGCCCTCCTCGTCGCCTTGCTTTCCACTTGGAGAATCCGACCGGACGGAGCCTGAACACGAAGCCGTTTCTGATCCTCGCCCTGGTCCTTCCTGAGCTAGGGGACTAAGCTCGGCGCTCACCCTCCGGCCTCGGGGACCTGCGCCACTTTTTGGCCCAGCGCACGCCGGCTGCGCGTCTCTGCGAGCCCGGTCTGGGGCTGCTGGCCCCGCCAGCGCGCCTCTGGGCTCAGCTGCAGCCTCGCGTGCCCACTGTGGCCCCGTGCCTCGTGAAGTCTTGGGCAGTTAGTTCCCCTGGATTTGTCGTTGCGCTCCTGTGGAACTCCATTTTTTTTTTAAGCTGTGCGAGAGTGACAACTCCCGCAGGTCTGCCGTTCCCGAGGGCACTTGCCGAGTCCCCGACAGACTCGAACGGAGAAAGAGGTCTGGGTCCTGCGCTCCGAGGCGTCCCTGCGCGGCAGCGAGCCCGGGCCCCGGGGAGCGGGCAGCCCTGGGGATCGGGGATGCGGGCAGTGCCCGGCTCGGCCAGCGCGGGAGCCCACGCGGCCCGGTCCTTCCGGCGGAGGCACCCTTGCCCGGCCCCGCCACCGCCTCTCCCCGCGCCGCCTGAGGGAGGCGCAGCGCCGCCGCCGCGGGGTGAGGGAATGCGCGGCAGGCCGGGCGCGCTCGGGCAGCAGCGGCCGCGCGTAGAGCTGTCCAGCCGCCCGCCGCGAGCGCGCAGACCCCGGCCGCCGCACGTGCGCCCGCCGCCCGCCCCCGCCGACGGCCCGGAGCATGCCCGCCGCAGCCCGGCCGCTTGCGCGGGGCCAGCTGGCGGCGGCGGGGGCGCGCGGAGCCGCGGGGTGCAGGCGGCCGGGCGGGGACCGCGGGGCCGGCGCCTGCCCGGCGGCGTGAGCGGCCCAGCGCGGCCGGAGAGGACGGAGCGGCGGCCGCGCCAAGCGGGTGAGTGTCTCCGCGGCCCGGCCGGAAGGCGGCGCGTCCCCAGGCCGGCGAGGAGCCCCGATGGCCGGGATCCCCGGGGAGAGGCCCCGGCCCGGCCGACCCGCACGGGGAGGGTGTGGCGGGCGCGCGAGGACCCCGGGCTCAGTACATCGCACTGAGCCTGGCTCTGGGTGTCGCCGGCCTCTGGATTCGGGCCCCAGAGGCTCATGTTCATATTTCCGTCGGTTGCTGCTGGGGTGTGGAGGGCTCCCCTCCCCCAGTGAAAGGGTCGCCTTGGCCAAGGGGCAGGTGTGTGTGCTGGGCCTGCCCGGGAGGCGGGGGCGGCAAATCCTGCGTGCAGCCTCCGCCTCCGCGCACCTCCAGCGGGACCTCCGTTTAGCCCTGACCACGGCCGGGTGGGTGTCCGGGGTTCAAGCATGGGTGTGGCCGTCAGAGGGGGGCCTGGGTTTAGGAACGGTGCTCGGTGTCTCCCTTGGCCGGAGGAAAATGTGGCCCATCTCCACCCAGAGAGCCCCCTTCCTGTCGTGACTTGCGGTGCCTGAGAGGCGCAGCCCCGTTCGCCCCCTCCCTCGCCCCATGCCCCTTCCCTCAGGGTCAGACTCAGGGATGACTTGGGGTGAGGGGAACTTCAGCGTCCCCCTCCTCAAAAGGTGTGCTGATCCCCCCGGAAACCCCAAATGGCTGTCCTACGTAAACACAGTGGCTTGCTACAGAAATGTCATTTCAAGGCAAGTTCTCCAGCTCTGACCCCTTCTAAGGGACTTGCTGTCCCCGCATAGAAATCCTGGGTTCCTCATCCTGCACCCCTGTCCCTTCCTCTGAACTCTCAGGCCTTCCCCCTCTCCCCAGCCTGGGAGTCTTCAGAAACCTCATTTGGGCATCTTTCTTGAACCGCTACTACCAGCTCTCTCCACACCCCACTGGGAGTCACTGGAGCTGGTGAGACAGGCCCCCGTTTTTGGGGGGAAGGTGGTAAACACCCCCTTCTCATCTGAATCTCCCCCACAGCCCAAGCCCGCTGTTCCACTGGTCTCTGTCCCGACTCCCTCCGCACCGCGGCCGTGTCTTTATTTTATAGTTACTTTGGTGCCTGCCCAACTGTGAGCTCCGGAGGACGGGTGTTTCATTTGTCCCTGGTGCCCTGCCCTGGACCAGCACCCTGTGCCCGGTCGGCATCTGAGTGCGGTAGAAGCCTCTCCCTGGCTTGACCCCCACCCTAGGACCCTAGCCCATCTGGCTGCTTGGCTGTCACTGTTAAATCACCCTGCTAAGAGACTGTGTGCCATGCCTGGAAGCTTCCCAGCCCCCTCCCTTTGCAGAGGGAGGCACAGTGAGTTGGGCAGGGCTGTCGTTCTGGTGGGGAGTGACTTGCCAAATGACGAGGACAGTACATGCTCTGCTGCGGTGGCAGGCACAGACTCTGGTCCCCTGGGTGGTGTGTGGAGGGGGCCTCCCCGTACTGGCATTCTGCTCCCAGTCTGCCTGGGAGGCCGTGGGGAGAGACTGGCCACGGGAGTCCAGGTTCCAGGCCTGGCTGTTCCCTAAGGTAACGTCTCTACAAGCCTGAGTTGGTCGCTTCACTTCTCTTGGGCTCCGTTGGTCCTTCCAGGTCTGGGCCCCACCTCCTCTCCCTTACCAGCTCTTCACTGGCCCTCCCAGGTAGGGTCCATCCCTCCACCTTTGTACCCTCCATCCAGTTTCCAAGCGGAATGGCAGGTATCTGTTTATAGGGCTCCCCTCGACCAGACTGGGCTTCTGCAGGGTGGGTGCTAAATCTCATTTCTCTGTATTTCTGTACCCGGGCTGTGGTGGGCGCGCAGGAAAGTGTTCTTGGGTGCATGGGGGGAGCAGCCCCGAGCCGGCTGCTGGTACACTGCCCCTCGGGGACCCGGCTTTCCTTTCTCCCGGCCTCAAGGCCCATTTCAACGGCACGCAAATGGTCTTCCAACCATCCCGTCCAGCTGAGCCCATCTAACTTGGGCTCCAAGAGGAGCCAGTCATGGAGAATATGCAGTTACTTGTAAAGATACAGATTAGAAGAGGAGACTTCTGGGGCTTCAAGATTATGCTGCTTCTTGCTTTTTGTTTTCTTTTTATTGATTCTAGAGAGAGGGAAAGGGAGGGAGAAAGAGAGGGAGAGAAACATGGATGTGAGAGAAGCATCTCTCAGTTGCCTCTCTTACCTGCCCCGACCAGGGACCAAATTCTCAACCCAGGCCTGTGCCCTGACTGGGAATTGAACCGATGACCTTTCAGTTTGTAGGACGACGCCCAACTCACCTACCCACCGGTCTGGCTTGAGATCATGCTTTGCTGCTTTTGGGAAAGATGCCGGGGCTGTGTGTCCTGTTAGGCAAGTACAGCCACCTCACTCCTGCTTCCTCAGCCATGGCAGGAGAGAGAGGTCACCAGTGCCAATGGGTGGCCACAGGCTTGCCCGCCACCTCTCAGCCTTGCTTCCCCGAGGTCGGTCCCTTTGCAGAAAACTGCTTCTCAGGGTCCCCAGCCCCTGGGCATGAAGCTGCTAAGTGGCCTTTGCACGGCTTCTCTGTGGTGGTTTGGTGGGTGTGCATCCCTAGGTTCCTGGGGTGTCATCAGAGAGAGCCGGCCCTCGTCTGGTCACTCCCAGCCCTCACGCCTGGGGCCCCTCTGCCCAAGGCTTCTTACAGTCTCGTGTGAAAATTTCTTTTGGAATTTTGGGGGGAACTAGATTGCTTCCTCCTTTGAAAGAAACACGTGTGCCGTCTCTGTCCTCTGCACACATGGTGTGTGTGCGGCCTGCCCCACGGGCCTCGGAGACAGAAGCGAGGCCCAGAGGCAGGTGCACTGATTTTCCCGAAGGCCGTCTGGGTCTGCACCCATGTCTCCCACACCCTCTTTTCCGACTGCTCGGCCACCACCTGTCCCTGGCTGGCCAGACTCTCGCCATACAGTGCAACGTCCCGCCTGGCAAGTGCGTCCCCTCCTCCTCGTGGTGAACCTGCCTGTTTCTGCTTTACTGTCTACAGGGGAGCCTATGGTACTGTGTAGACCTGCCTGTCTGCATTCTGTGTAAGGCATCGCTGATGGTGTGTGGAAAACTGGACAGATACATGAGTTGAATACAATAAGCAACACTGCACAAATAAAGTGTGCACACGCTAAGTGTTGCTCAAACAGGAGGTGGAGTTCAGAAGGGGAGACGCCCTTTCTGGGAAAGGCAATCAGGGTTGACTTCCTGGAAGAGGTGGGATTTAAAGAGGCCTTGAAGAATGGGTGGAGTTTTGATTGCCACAGTACCTGTAAAGGGTGTAGCAGTTAGAGTCTAAAATATGTGTTTATGGCAGAGGCCCCATCAGAACAGGTGTTTTGGTGTGAAAGAAGGGAAATGGTCTGGGGGTAAAGTGAGGCCTTTTCAAACAGCTCTCCAGGCTTGATGGAGGGCTGGACACTCTGGAACTGGGAGGGCATCACCCCGTTAAGCATGAGGCGGATGAGCAGGTGAGGCCGGCAGAGGAGAGGGTTCTTGCCCAAGACCTGTCCTTCAACCTGGAACCAGGGTCCCAAATTACCAGCTCAGGCAGACAAACAGGCAGCAGCCCTGTACTTTGGCCTTTGTTTTCCCATTTGAATGGGTTTGGGGTCCTGCCTTCCTCACGCCCAGCCTGGCAAACACCATGACAAGCCCCTGCAGACCCTTTAGGGCCAGAGACAGAAAGAGCGTGTCTGCGAGAAGAGCTGGCATGCGCTTCTGTGGCTCCTGTTACCAGCGGCCCTTGCAGGAAGATGGGAAGACAGTTAACCGCCAGGCCGGTTCCCGGAATGGGCAAATCAGAAGCCAGCCACGCGGCCTTGGTAAAGAGCGTTCGGGAAGCGGCTGCTCGACCCCTCCTGCTAGACCCCTGGGCCCTCCCCTCGGCTTTCCCTCCGCACCCCGCCCTGAAGTTTCCCAGCCCTGGGAAGGGGTCGGGTTGGGGTGCAGGGGACAGGCAGAGAGCTCTCCAAGCAGCAGCAGGCGGGGCACAGGAGCCGAGAGGCCGAGCCCTGTCTCCGAGCAAGGCCTCCTAGTGTGACGAGTCCTGAGCGCGCACGTGGCACAGCCCGGCTTGAGCTTCCCGGCGGCCCTGCGCTGCATGTGCCACGGACCCAGCGCCAGCGACTGCGGAGCCCCCGCCCCCCGGGGGAGATTCGGAGGAGGTCCCCTCGAGCCTCCACATAACGTTTGTCAACCGACCACAACAGAAGCTTGCTCTATGCCTTTCTGTTTAAAGACACCTTATTTAATAGATATTGTTGATTCAGGGACATTGAACTCGGCCAACAGCGCCATCACTCACGCCTGAACAAAGCTTATCTAACACCCATGCTTTCTCTCTGAGGCACGTCACAGCCTCCCTGTGCTCAGGGACGCTAGACAGCACTGGGGCCAGTTTTAAGCAGTGAAACTTCCAACAGAAAAGCACAGAAGTGTGAAAATCGTAGCGCTGAACAGACCACAGTAGGAACCTTTGTTCTGCCTCAGCAGGAAACAGGCATGTAGGGTGACTCAGAAATCCTGCCGCTCCGCACGCTTCCACAAAGGACCGGAGAAGCGCCAGGAGTGTTGATTTTGGGGTGCTGAGTGATTCAAATTCCTAAACAAGGAATCTGAGTAATGAGGGCGGACTCTGTGCAAAGTGCTTCCCCGAGGGCTGGACCTCACAGCAGTGCCCGCCGGGTGCTCCCGAGGGCCTCCTGTGCCGCACAGGAGAGGAGCCAGGCTTGGGGAGCCGTGCGGCTGCTCGGGCTGACACAGGTGGCTGGATTCCAGGTGTGGCTCTAACTCCTGAGTTCCCACCGCACCCACCCGCCCGCTCCTCCAGTCTCCCCTGGTGCAGAGCTCGCCTGCCACCTTGGTCACCATGCCTGCCCCTCAGGGGATCTCCAGTGGCGTCTAGAACAGGGCCCCTCACTAGTGCTCAGCACTGGGTGTGCGAAGGCTGGGGCCGCAGATGCTTGTATTTGCTTGGTCGTGGGTACCAGAGACAGGGCGTGGTCTCCCTCCCTCGGCCACTGCTTCTCTCCAGGGCCGGGGCAGGAGGTGCCCTCCTTCTCGCATGGGGAGGGCCGGCAACCCCACGTCGGCCCCTCTGACAGCACTGGTTCTCGGAAGGAGGCATTTCAGGCCCCCTGGGGGCTTCCTGGGGCCTCGCATCCCGGCCTCCTGACCCCTGGGAGCCTTTCCCAGCGGGGAGTGCCCTGCGTGCCTGTGGAGAGTCGGCACGGCCACATTGCAGGTTATTGCCCTTCCTTCTCTCCCAGGCTCTTTCCCTGGGCCAGGCACTTCGGGGCTGAGGGTGGGATGTTCTCTTCTGGCAGCTGGGGGGCCTTCCCTGCTCCGCTCCGCGGCTCTCCACAGCTGTACGTAAAAGTAGCTGATATTAGTTGAACCCGTGACAACAGTTTGGATTTTTTTCACTTGTACATTTGACTTTCTTTTCTGGTTAATTAAAGATACAGATGCTATGGGTGAATGAAGTGAATGGCAGCATTGTTTATTTCCTCCAGACTCCCTTCCTCCTTTTTTCCAACCAGCTTGACCACATGAGGCTCAATAGGTTCCATAAGGGAAATGATCTGAAGTTCTAGTTTTTCTTTAAAACTCGTGGCACTGAACTTTATCTCATTTAGGACGGAGGGTCTGGCGGACGCCCAGGCTGTGCTGCGGAGCAGGGCGGCAGCTCTTCCCTCTTACTGCCCTGGAGGGACTGAGTCGGGGCCTGCAGCCTGCTGGCCTCGCCTGGCCTCGGGCCACAGAGGGATCCAGCCCCAGGGAGGGCCCACCTGGCGCCAGTGTCCTGGGCGAGGCCGATGGAGGGAGAGCCAGCTCAGTGGGTGCTGCCCCCCGCCCCCCAGCTCCCGACCCACAACCCCCACCTGCCGCCGTCCCTACTACTGCCCCTTGAAAAGCTGTCTGAGAAGGTAGAGGGCTAGGGATGGGGGTGTGCCGGGGGAGACAGGTGATTGTTCCTGTTCTCAACCGGACAGCTCCCAGCTGCACAGGCCAGCAGGTGGGCTTCCCTGCAGGTCTGGAAAGTGGTTAAAGCCGGTTTTGCAAGGCGGTCCACTCCCCCTGCCCTGCTGGAGGGCCCATTCATTGCTTTCCTTGGCACTTTGTAAGCATTGACTTTTCACTTGCGTTTTTGTTCTTGTTTTTTTCACAAGAGGGAGAAAAACCAAACATTTTCTGCAGTTAGAATTTTTCCCTCTTGAGCAATCACGATGGAAAAAAGTACTGAAGTTCTCTGAGCGCCCCACACAGGTGAGGCTCCCTGAGTGGGCGGACTTTCTGTCAGCGGGCTGGCCAGGCCCAGGGGTCTGCGCAGGCTGTGGTGCGAGGAAACAGTCGTTTCCTGCTTATTGGGGGTTCACTTCTTGAGGCATATTTTTTAGGGAGTCAATTGGCGCCTGTGCGTCTAACCGGCTCCACGTTCGTGGTGGCTGAGCCATCTGGGGGTGGGGGATGGCTGCAGCCCTCGGCCCTTGGTCTGGAACCGCCACTTAAAGGGGTTTGTTTGATTTGTGGGAGGACCCAGCGCCGAGCCACCTTCACTGCCAAGCCCCCGCGTGCCGAGCACTCTCGCTCGCCCTGCCGGCCATCGGACGTGCGTCACTGGAGACCTCATTTTTCCCTCGGCGTGTGACATGTGACAGTGGAGCTCAGCCGGCTGCTGCGGGGGCCGATTCAGCGGGTTTGTATTAACCCGGCTGGAAAGGAGCTCATTGATTTAGCCTCGGGCAGCGTAGCCTGTGCATCCGCCCCAGGAGCTGCGGGGCCAGCCCCAAGGAGAGTGCCGCTTGGATTGTGGTTCCCAGCCCGGGGTGACTCACCGCAGCGTCACCGGCTGGAGTGCCTGCTCCCAGCACAGCCTGTCCTGTGCTCCCGGTGCCAAGGTCGACAACCCGGTGACACCCGCTTTCCTTTTCACTTCTGTTATTCCGTCCTCCCTAACGGTCCCTGGTCCTGAGGAATGTTCCGTCTGACTTTCCAGCAGGGGGGAGAAAGGAATTCAGACTCTTCCGAGGAGGCAAGCCGGAAGGAGCCCTGGAAAAAACCAAGTCCAAGGGCGTGACCTTTCCATGAAGAGGAATGGTTTTCCATTGCCCTGGACAGATGGGATCCCAGGACTGGGCGCGGAGAGGCCACGGCAGCGCAGGGAAGCCGGCTTGTAAAATCTGGGTGTTCTGGTGGCCCGGTAGCTGCAGGACTAGTGTCTGGGGGTGTCCAGGGGTGTCCAATTTTGGGGTGTCTCTGAGCCACACTGGAAGAAGAAGAGATGTCTCGGACCACACATTAAATACATTACGACATGTAACCACACACACACACACACACACAAATCTCGTAATGTTTTAGGTTAATTTACGATTTTGTGTTGGGCCACATTCACAGCCATCCTGGGCTACAGGTTGGACACCCCTGGTAGACTAATGATGTCACCTAACCCGTGACCTTGCTTATGGACTTTCCCGGCTGCTGAGGTCCCTGCTCAAGGAGAAGGAAGCAGGTGACTTCCTGTGTCACACCACAGGGACCCTGGTCTGGCCCAGCTTCCCTGTAAGCGGAGGGACTGTGGCTTATTTGTCTCTGAGTTGCCGGGACCCAGCACGGTGGCCTGGTGACTGTTTGGGGGGTGGCACTGGCTGCAGGTCCAGAGGTGGAAGCGTCTCTTGTTCACCCTCCATTTCGTGTGACACCCTCAGGGCTCACGGTGCTTCTCTGGACGCACACAAATGCTGCGGGGCCCATTTTGCAGGTGGGGAAACTGAAGTTCTTGGGAGTCACCGTTTGGGCTCTAGTGTTTCCCCCTATCCCATTTCACGCAGGGGCCGCCACCACTCAGCAGCGACTTGGGCTGCTGGCTGGGACTCGACCTGACTGACCAGGTTCGTGGCCAGGCTCCATTGGTCTGTGATGCGGCCGTGCTGTGGTGTGTTCTTACACTCCGCCGGCATTTCCTGGTCCAGGGCGGTCTGAATAGTGCCCCTCACTTTTTGGTTTAGGGTTTTGTTTTTGTTGTGGTTTCTCTCGTCCGTTTTACTTTTTTTCCAGAAAACAGAACGTGTGCGTGTCTGCTCTTTGGAGCGGGGGAAGGGCCACAAGCTCTGGGGCTACGGCCCTTCCCACCACACGTTCCACTCCGCTTGGCGCTTCACTGGTGCTGTGCTTTCTGCAAACTGAAGGCAAGACCCTCCTCCAGCAGAAAGATTCGGACTCACTTTCATGCGAGACGCACTTTGCCTCACAGCCTGGACCTGAGCCCGCAGGGTCCCACGTTGGCCTGTGTGGGTGTTTGAGGCCAGGTCCCGATGCCGTTGTCATGTCCTGCAGACAAACCAGGTGGGGCAGGGGGTGCGTGTTTAGAGATGGGGCGTGGAGCCTGCTGCGTGTCTGCAAGGTGCTGGGGGTGAGGCAGGCGATTTTCGAAAAGGGGCAAAGTTCAGAGCTTGCCCGCCTCGAGCCACTCGGCTTGGTCTGTGTCCTCCCCTCTCCTGGCCCCCTTCCTCCCCATTTCGGTCCTCTCTCTCGCGCTCCAGCTCTGTAGAGAAGGAGCAGGGACCCAAGCAGCCTGGTTGGGAGCAGGGCAGGAAACCAGGTGGGGGAGGGGGAGGCGGAGCCACTTTGTCTCACCGCCCTCCCCCCACCCCCCGCCCACCCCCCAGTCCAAGGCTCCTCTGAGCTGGGAGAGCTGAAGGATTAGCAGGTGCAGGTGGGCCTGTGTGGGGGCCCCTGGCTCAGAGCAGGGTCCCTTCAGCCAGAGTTACGGGGTCTGCTTTCCCAGCCACCCTGACACGTGTGGCCGACCGATTTGGGTCCTCGCTCCGGATGGAGACACATCCCCTGGAGCTCCTTGCACTTGGACAGTTGCCATCTTGGCGTGGCCCAGTGCCTGGCATCCAGGCCAGACGGTGGAGCAGGCCTCGCCTGGTTCCGCTTTTGGAGGAGGAGCTTCATGAAGCCTCCAGTAGAAGGATGCTGGGGGAAGGGAGTCCAGCCCCCTCCGCCACCCGGTCTCCCTTGCTTCCACTAGAGTCCTGACCAGGAGGATCCCATGCCCCTGGCTGCGCTCAGGCCCTGGACGCGTGTGTGCGGAGCATGTGGGAGCCGGTAGGAGGGGCAGCCCTGGCCTCGGCCCCGGCGGAGGAGGAGGGCCAGAGGACGCAAGGTTGCCTTCCTTGCCTTTTTAAAAATCAAAGTGACATTCACAGAACCTGAAATTAACCGTTTTTAAGGTTAGAGTTCAGTGCTGTTGGGCACATTCATGATGCTGTGCAGCCACCACCTCTGTCTAATTCCAGAACATTCTCATGTCCCCAAAAGGACCCCACGCCCATGAGCCCCTGGCGATCAGCAGCCTGTGGACGCTTCCCGCCCCTGTGGACGAGCCTGTTCTGGACGTTTCACACATCTGGAGCTGAGCGACACGGGGCCTTGGGGTCTGGCTTCTTGCGCATAGTGGGCTGTTTTCCAGGTGCACGTGTTGTAGTAGGTGGCGGCACCTTATTGCCTCTTGTGTGGTCAAACACGCAACGCACCGCAAAACGGAACCCTCTTCAGCCGCTCAGTCCAGCGGCCTGAGGCCCGTTCACGGCGTTGCGCGGCCGTCACACACCATCCTCTCTGGGACTTGTTCGTCATCCCGCACTACGGCTCGGTCCCCGTTAAACACGAGCCCCACCCCTCCCTCAGCCCCCGGCACCTGCCGCTCTGCGCTGGACTTCTCGGGGTCCCTCCGCCACGTGGCGTGGCACAGCATCTGTCCCCTTGCGACCGACTCCTCTCGTTCAGTCTCCAGGCTCGTCCTCACGGGATCCCAGCCCTCGGTGCGCGTCGTGTTCGTCTTCCCGGTGTCTGTCTGTGGACACGCTGGTCGTCTCCAGGCCGGCCAGGGGCTGCCTCTGGACTGGGGACAATGAAAGACAAGTGGGCTAAGAGGGCCTGGGAGCCCGGAGGTGTGAGGCGTCCCAACTGGCGGAGAGGGGCCACGGGCTGCTGCACCCTCTGTGCTTTGTTTCTGTGTCAGCTCAGCAGGGACAGTGCCGCTCCCCGCCACCCCCCGCCGGGGCGCTGCGGGGGCGCAGCCAGAGGCTGGGAGGTGGGGAGGCTGTGGAACTGTGGGTCGCCCCACACAGGTGAGCCGCTGCCTCCTGGTCGGGGTCGGGGGCAGCCTGAGTCTCCAACCCCTCCCGGTGTCAGCTTTGGGGGTGCCTGGCCTCCACCTGCCTGGGGCTCGCTCTCTTGTGACTTCTGCTTGCCAGAAGGTTCCCTCCCTCACAGGGATCCAGAGCCAGTTCAGGAGGAGGGGGCACGTGTGTGTCCTGCACCACCCCCAGCCCCGTGGTCTGCGAGCACTCGCTGACTCCCAGCCCATAGTAGTAGTAGAGGCGGTGGGGAGACCCTTGGCGCTGCAGGAGATCGGAGCCCGAGGGTGCCGGCAGCCTCCTGCCTGGCTGAGTCCGAGCAGGAAGTCAGCCTGGAATTCGCAGAGTCACACTTGCCTTCGTTAGGCTAATTACCTTTGGATGTGAAGCAGCTCCAAGAGCTGACTTAGGAAATGCATTCCGAGGGTGTGGTGGCACTGAGGAAGCTGTCCGGGACATTTCCTAGCCACCGACGGAGGGGCTTAACTCTTAACTCAGGACTGGGGGATGGACGTCGAGCTGCATGCATTGTGCTTCATGTACAGATTTTTTTAAAAGATTTTATTTATTTATTTTTAGAGAGGGGAAGGGAGGGAGAAAGGGAGGGAGGGAAACATCCACGTGTGATCTCACACGCCCCCTACTGGGGACCTGGCCTGCAACCCAGGCATGTGCCCTGACTGGGAATCAAATCAGCGACCCTTTGGTTCGCAGGCCCGTGCTGTATCCACTGAGCTACACCAGCCAGGGCCCTATGCGAATTTTATGGCCTTGTAAAATGAGCCGTAACAGAGTTTCTGAGTCGTCCTGGGAATGCAGGTTGTGGTCCCTATTGGATTACTCAGAAGATTTGCCGAGGAGGAGGGCAGGTGTGTGGAAGGTCACATACACGAGGAGCGAGGGGCAGTCTGCACATGTGAAGTGCTGGCTCACGTGGGGCACGCTCGGGTGGCATGCAGTGGGCCCGTGGCAGCAGCGGCGGCGGTGTTCCGTGGGCCTGGCCTGTGCCGGCCGGCTTTCAGACTAGCCCGCCAACAAACCATGACACGCCATGCAGCTGAGTGACTAGCTCTTAGGGCCCCTCCTCCCCGTCCCCCTGCATCAAGCCCATTGTACAGACAAGAAAACTGAGGCCTAGAGGAGAGGAGTGACTTCCCCCAGACCCCCATGGCCCATGGCTTCAAGTCCAGGCCATCCGGCTCCAGAGCTGCAGGCTACTGTGCAGTTTTAGACAGTTGCCCCAGCCAGGGACCCGTGTGGGCGCTCACAAGGCTTTTGGGAGCCCCCTTGGGAATCTGCGCATGACGTGAAACTTTCCTGAGTGCCGGAACTTGTCCCCGGGCGCACCTGGAGCAGGGACACTTCCTACTTTCAAGGCTGATGAGGAGCCTCCTGAGGGGCCTCTCCTGGGCAGGAGTGTCCGTGCCGGCAGCCAGGGTGCCGGTGTGCCCAGGCCCCCATGGGTGGCGGTCTCCACCAACTCTCCGGGGAGGCACAGATGGCGGTTCACATGGCGTCACCAGTGTCCTGGGTGCATTGCCACCTTTCTCCTGGCACAGGGGCCTTTCTTCGCTGTCGGGGCCTCCTGTTGGGGCCACCGAGCTTCACAGAGGCCCCGTGCAGCTGGAGTGGAGCAGACGGGGTTTCGGGAGGTAGGGGTTTTATTCTTAGCCGCTCAGCCTGTGTTTCTGTCACTATGGAGATGCCAGCCCGGGGGCCGCCAGGCTCCATGCCTTCCTGCTGGTGAGGGAAGAGGGTGGGTCCTCAGTTGGGGTGTGTGTGTGTGAGAGAGACATACACATACAGACACACACACAGAGGCAGAAATGCTGATTTCAGCTGTGTGACCTGGGGCAGGTGGCTGCACCTCCCCGGCCTCCCTTCGTTCCCTCACCTGACAAGTTGGGATGGTAATCCTGCCCTGCCTGTGTCCCTGGCTGTGGTGTCCATTGATTCGGGCAGCCTCTGAGCCCACTGCGCGGTCCTCGTGCTGTGCGCGCACGGGCGTGTGTGCCGGCGGTCATCCGGCCCACGGTTGCCCTCCGTAGGCCGTGGAGATATCTTCCACCCCCTCTTTGTCTGGCTGCATTTTCCTGTTTTGGCTCCTCCATGCGAAGGCAGAGAAAGAGGAATCCTGTCCCGCAGAGTTTATGGAAACACACTCCCTCCCCTGTTCCTCTGGGGGTTCGCCGCCCCACCTCTTGCATGAAGGGACACAGGAGCTCCGATCCCACGAGGGACGTGACTGAGGCTCTGAGGGGTTGAAGCGTTTGCCGAGAGGGGCTCACCCACAGCTCCGGAGCCGAGACCAAACTGAACCCTCTGGGCTCTGCAGCCAGCGTTCCCTCCACGGCGCCGTACAGAATGGGCGCCCAGAGTGATGGAAGCCAGGGACAGACCATTGCCTGTGGCACTTGTCTCCTCCCTCCCTCCGAAACCGCTCTTGGGTCTCGCCCCCCCCAAAAAGGAAAATGGCAGCTCTTGGCGAGTGTGTGGAGAAATGGCAGCCCCTGCGCATCGATGGTGAGAACGTAAATTGGTGAACGACCGAGTCATTGCCGGATGAATAGGTGAACAACACGTGGCCTCTCCGTGCGATGGAATGTTATTCAGCCATGAAAAGGAAGGAGATTCTGGCACACGCTGCAACATGGAAGAACCTCAGAAACATACTGAGTGAACGAAGCCAGACCCAAAGGGACGATGTTGTATCATGCCGCTTAGGTGAGGGGGGGACCTGAAACAGGCAAACCCATACAGACAGGAACAGAATGGTAGTTTCCAGGGGCTGGAGGGTGGGGTGTAGAGCTTCTATTGGGGGGATGGAAATGTTCTGGAAATAGTGGCAAAACATTGTGAATTTTCCTTTCTTAAAAAAGATTTTATTTATTTTTTAGAGAGAGGGGAGGGGAGGGAAAAAGAGGGAGAAAAACATCAGTGTGTAGTTGCCTCTCACACGCCCACAAATGGGGTCTGGCCCACAACCCAGACATGTGCCCTGACTGGGAATCGAACCGGCGACCCTTTTGGTTGCAGACCAGCCCTCAATCCACTGAGCCACACTAGCCAGGGCCATTGCAAATATTCTTAATGCCACTTAAAAATGATTAAAATGGGCCCTGGCTGGTGTAGCTCAGTGGATTGAGTGTGGCCTGGGAACCAAAGGGTCGCTGGTTTGATTCCCAGACATGCCTGGGTTGTGGGCCAGGTCCCCAGTGAGGGCCATGTGAGAGGCAACTACACATTGATGTTTCTCTCCCTCTCTGTCTCCCTCCCTTCTCCTCTCTCTAAAATAAATAAAAGGTTAAAATGGTAAAAAGAAACCCAAAAAACCCAACCCCCTCAGGCCTGTCTTGGAACGAGTGGGTCCGGAGCCCTTGGACGTGGCCTCTGCGTTTCTAGAGGGCTCCTGGCTGCCCCCAGGCTTTGGGAGAGGTGCCCACACCTGTGGGCCTGAGGCCACCCGTGCACCCTGGTCCTCTTGCTCTTTGGGGAGGGCATTCCTGACCGTTAATGTCGGGGGTGGCTATGTGTGAGTGACATCTGTCTCTATGGAGCCCTGTGCACCTGCCATTGGGCTTGTCCTTTTAAGGTGCTTACTAGCTCTCAGCGAGTGGAAAGATAAATACCTTTTCAAAGAGCAGGTGCCAACTGCCTGGGCTCCCCGGCGCTGACAGCTGTGAGGCGCGTGGGAGACGGCTCTGCTGCGGCAGGTGCTGCACCCGGGTTTGCAGAGGACGGAGCACGTGGCGGGGCCGAGGCCCACGCAGGCAGCACGGGCTTGCCGTGGAGGCAGGCGGGGCACGTGTCCTCTCGGAGCTTCTCTTTGCTCACCTGGTCCCGAGGTCCAGAGGAGACGTGTGTGTGTGAAGGCACAGCACCTGGTGCCTTAACTGGCTTGTGGAGGTGCTGGGACCCAAGGTCCTTCCAGCGAGAGGTCCCAGGCTCCCCAAGTATCCTGGAAGTGGGGACGGTGTGGCCGAGGGTGGCAGTGAAGTGACTGCAGGGATTCCAGGCCGAGCCAAACTCCCCCTCACAGAGCTTCCTGCTCTTTTTGAAAAAAAAATATTTATTCATTTAGTTATTGACTTTTAGAGAGAGACAGAGAGCGAGAGAAGCATCAGCTTGTTCCACCCATCCGTGCATTCCTTGGCTGATTCTTCTATGTGCCCTGAGGATCGAACCCACAACCTTGCTGTCTCAGGATGATGCTCTAAATGAGCTACCTGGCCCGGGGGGAGGGCTTCCTGTTATTGTATTGGTTTCCCTGGATTGTGTCTTGCTTGTCCTCTCCTGGTCCAGGAGGCCAGGAGCCCAGATTCAGGGTGTGGGCCAAGGGGCTTCCCCCACAGGCTCTGAGGGGGACTGTTCTCGCCCAGCTTCTGGCCGTGGCCGGCCGCCCTTGTCACTGTACACACATCCCCGCCATCCCTGCCTCCGTCTTCCCGTGGCGGCCGAGCGTGGGTGCGGCTTGCTCTGCGTTCCCTCCCTCTCCCTCCCTGGGCAGGCAGAAGCTCTTTGGCTGCGTTTCTTTCTGTGCTCCCTCCAGCATGGGGCTCACGACTCCGGGCGTGGACCAGCCTCAAAAACATAAGCAGAGGGTTAAATACTGGGAGATCTACTACAGGGAAAAAACTTAGACTCTTTCAAGAGATGCCAGAAAAGCATTTGATAAAATCCAACATCCATTACTCTTAGAAACAGGGAGATTGAGGGCTAGGCTCGGATTTCACCAAGATAAGGAGCATCTCCAACCAGCAGCTGAGTCCTGTTTTCATGGTGAAACAGTCCAGCAAAGTGTGTTGGGGGGTCCAGAGTGCTACCGGGGACGGCTCGTGAAGGGGTTCCGGGGTCACCGGCATCCGGAAGACACAGCTGGAAGAGACGCTACCTTAATGCCGGTCGCACGGTGGTCCCACCTTTGCTCCTCACGCTGGACTGAGGCCAGGAAACAGGCCTGGAGGACGCGGGGCAGAGCTCGTGGGAGGGAGGGTGCGCGTGGATGCGTGGGCAGGGCAGCAGCGTTTGCCTCGGGTTCTCCAGGTCCATATGATGAGAGGAATGAGAAGCGATATGGCAGACGGCGTGGCAGCCACGTCACAAAGCAAATAAGCGGCCGCCAAGCTTTCCTCGGTGTCCTGGTTAGAGGGAGACCAACACTCAGCAGGCTCAGGCGGCGCCGGAGTCCGGGAAGAGTGGGGACGACGGCGAACGTCTGCACTTCACCCCAGACGCCCCCACCCCGGGGTCAGGCCGGCTGTTCCTCGGGGCTGCGTTCCTGTTCGGTGTCTCATTTGCGGTGGTGTGACCCGGAGTCAGGAGACCTGGGGCCACCCTTCTGGCTGTGGGACGTAGCATGCAGCCCTTGCTCTCCGTGGGCCAGAACTTCCTCGCCTGGGACAGATGACACCACCTGCCTCGCAGGTCTGTCTGAGGGACCCCCGAGGAGGTTTTGGCCGCATCGCCCCATCCTGGGGCAGTTATCACAAAAGCTGGGAGGCCGTCCTTGGAAACTGAATGATGAGTGCGACCGGAGGGGTGGGCCCTCGTGTGCTCTCTGAGACGGGCTCTCCTCCCTGGGTTCGTCCTAGGTCCCCGCTCTGGCCACCAGGGCCACCGGGTTGCGTGGGGACAGGAGGCCGGTGAGAAGACTCTGGTTGTCGGAAGTGAGCCACAAACTCCTGCTGGAAACCAGAGCATGGCCACCTCCTTGTCACTGTCCAAGGACCCCTCTCAGCCAACTGCGTCTGGGGACGGAGGATTTCCTCCCCGTTTCTCCATAAGTATCCCGACCTTTCCCGAAGGCGCTTCTTGCCTCTCTGCCAGCAAGCAGTGCATGCTGGGCGGTAGCATTCCGTCCTTCAGGGTCACGGTGCGTGGCTGGGGCTGCCAGGTGCCGACGAAGTCCCCATGTCACCTGCCGCTGGGCTGTCCTCGGAGACCTTGGGAGGGGTGTCAGGGGCACATCTCTCAGACGTCCCTCATGCTGAGCCACGGTCTCCCCGTGATCCCCTTTTCGGTAGCCTTTCCTCTTTATTTCTTTTCCTTTTCTCTCCTCAGTGTGGCCTTGCTACTGTATTTTCATTGTCGTTTTTGCCTTAATTTAACCACAGTTGTTGGTGTGACTGCCCAGGGGGCTCGTATCCTTTCCTGAGGACTGGCGTCCTTGGGCTTGGTGACAGTGCTTTCCTGGTCTGTCCACCTCTGAGTGGTCAAGGCTGCTGCCACCAGCCTGCCTGTTGGGTCTGGGGGTCCTCGGGGCAAGATCTGGGGGCCAGCCGGCTGCAGTTCCCGTGCCGGGGGCACACTGGTCCCTGGAGAGCGCTGGAGAATTGTAACAACTCCCTGGAGAGTGGTGTTCTTTTTTTATCTTTCCGATTCTTTGGGAATCTATAGTTCACAGAATTCAAAGGTAGACTGTAACGTGGATCTTAGAAAAAATATATTTCAGAATTGTTTGGAGCACTGATTATTTTCTTTGCATTCTGCTGTGTCAAAACAAACATCAAACACTGGCTTTTTAGAGACCTAAAATTGTTATTAAAATTAAAATTTTAAAAACTCCTATTCAATTAAACATTTGCCGCCAACCGAACCACCCCGTCCACGGCGAGCACCTTCCTCCAATATTATTGAACGCACTTCCCCCCGCATCTCAGCGGTCAACCCGGTCCTGCCTGTGCTCGGCCTCTTCCTTCCCTGGCACCTCGGTTTCCTCAACTTCAAAGAACATGAATTCTTTTCACATGAATGCTTTTCCTCACTGTCCATTTGCCCGAATTATTCACTCACTCCTTTCATTTATTTAAGAAAAAATTACACAGCACCCAACGTTGTAGGTGGTACCACCCCGGGGACACCGGTGAAGTTGTAAAGATCGATTAGATACATTCCTTGATCCGTGGAGCTTAGGGCTCTAGACTGCACACAGTAATAACATAGGTAACGCGACCCATTGGACACGGAAAACATCGTTTCTATCAGTTGCACGCATGGGGCGCTCAGTAGCAGAGGGCCAGGCAGGCGAACAGATGCACTTTTGCACCCTGCTTACATTCTCCCCCTGCACCCTCAGGGGCTAGTTTTTGTGTGGGTGTATTTTTTCAGAGATTCTCAGCATATATGAATGTGTATTACTTTTAAAAGCAAACAAACAAACCGCTAGTAGCTGCCTACCTTGTGCCCCTGCTTTTTGGACTCAGCAGTTTGTGAATCCTGGAGGTGAGCCTCCGTTGGCCCATTGAGATTGCCCACGTCCCTTTGATGATGGACTCGGCATTGGGCTGCCGCTAGCCCCAGCATTTTATTAACCCGGCTCCCTTTGCACGGTGCTTTGGATTTTAGCAGAAAATTGGGAGCAGATTGTGCCGTGGTGAACATCCCGGCACGCAGGTTTTCGTGTAAATATGTGCTCGTACCTGCGGGATAATTTCCAGAAGGAGAATGGCTAGGTCAAGGGCGTTCTTTGATTTCGACAGCTGTTGCTAAATTGCTCTCCATAAAGGTAGGGTCTGTTTACACTCCCACTTACGACAGGAGTGCGAGGTGGTGGTTTTTAACCTCAAAACCCCAGGCAAGGAAGAGCTTTTAAGTCAAATGAAAATCAGGAGACGACTGTGTGAGAGCTTTTTCTACCGCAAAGGGCACCTCTAGCAGGGTTCCCGGCACCGCTGGGTAGGAGCGGTGCGGGGGAGGGGGGTGGCTGGACTCCGTGGGGCAGGCTGTGGCCTGGAAGGTTCCTTCCTTGGTGGGGGTGGGGGGCGGGGGCTGCCTTGCCCTCCTTGGCCAGCTCGTCCATCACCAAGGATCTGAGAAGCTCCACCAGCTTTCAAATTAGCCCAGAACTTGTAACATTGCAGAAACAGTTTTGCCACGTAAGGACATTATTTTTCAAGAGTCATCACTCACAGACGTTCCCCGAGCGGGTGCCTCACGGGTTCAGAGTTTCCGTTTGGGAAGGTGGCAGAGTCCTGGAGATGGACGGAGGGTGGCGGTGGGTGTGCAAGGTGAGTGTACCTCATGCCGTGGAACGGTGCACTTAAACGTGGGCGAGATGGCCGACTTCTGTTATGTGTATTTACGCACACACTCAGGAAGGCCGCAGCTCACTTTAGTCACCTGCTCACGAGCAAAAGGACACTAAGAAGTAAGAAAGATCCAAGAATAAAGAAAGAGCCCGCGAGGCTTTTTGAACAGCTTGCCCCCCTAACCACGTGCTTCTCGCTCACCTTGAACCTTTGAGGGCCTGGCGGTGGCTGGCGCTGAGCTGCACCGTGGGTGTGGGAGACGCTGAGGGCTGGTGAGAGCCGTCCACGAGAAGGAGCCCGAGCTGGGCCTGGGGGGCTGCTGGGCCCACAAAAGTTCCCGATCTGTCCCCGGAGGCCTGGGGCCAACCCACGCCCCAGCCTTGGGGTCGCGCCCTGGCCGGCTCTTGTCTCTGTGTTGACTTGAGAACCAGCAGGAGAGAGCTTCCCAGGGGTGTCACCTGGGCTTCCCTGAGGGGCTTGGTGGTGACCCGTGAAAATCATCCCCCCATACTGGCAGCTGGTCAGGAGCCCGGGCCCCAGTCCCTCTCGCAGGCCGGCTGTCCCGCCGCTGGTGACCTCCGACCGTGTCTGGCGTGGGTTCTGACTTTTCCACAGTCCCCGCTCTACGTGGAGGGTCTGTGGGCCTCACTCTACTTGCAGAGAGAGAAGCGTGCGTCCCAGGAAAGACCATTGTCCCGAGGCCCCAGGGAGACCCCGGACTTGGGCCCATGCGTCCCAGCCAGCTCGTGACCAAGGGCGTGAAGCCGCTTCCAGCCACACGGTCTCACGGCTCTTGTGTCGCAAACCAACACAGCGATGCCTGGAGGCGAGGTAGCCCCCCGCCCTCGCCCTGGTCCGTGTGCTGCCCAGGCGTGGTGGGTCTCACAGGGCGTTTGTTGTCAAGACGCCTTCCAGCGGTGGTTCCTGGGTGATGAGAGCCCTGCCCCTGCCCGACAGGTGCGCCCGGCTGGAGGCCCTTGTCACAGCGTCAAGCCAGGCAGACACCCGTGGAGAGTTTCCGTCTGACTCACTGTTGTCGCGGAGGCGACAGGGCCGACCGGGTTCTCAGGGCGTCGCGACCGCCGAGCCACCGCAGCTGTCCTGCGGGTAGCAAGCGTGGGCCTCCCATTCAAAAAACGCTGCTTTCAAACAGGCCCCCAACGGGATTTTTTTGCTTTTAACTAAAATTAAGAAAATAATAATAATAGTAAAAAAACAACTTACCCAACACCTCAATTTAAAAAAAAAAAGGAAAAGGGAAAAAAAAATCTAATGTGAACCCAGAAGAAAAGCTCCGTGTTCAGCCTGGTGCCGGAACTCCACAGAGTCACCCGACCGAAGGGAGAGGACGCTGTCCCTTAGGCCAGGTGAGGTCCTCGCGGCCCATCTTTCGTGGCGCCCGATCCTTGTCCCTGCCTCCTCCTAGGTGTGACAGACCCTAGGCAGACACAGCCTGAAACACACGTGAACCGTGCTGACTTGGCTTCTGAGTGCTCCCAACGGTCCCACGAGGTCACCAGCGGCCTCCCCAGGTGGCCGCAGACCCGAGCTGCCTCGCCGAGTCAACTAGACCCTCGACACCGGCCAGCCGGGTTCTTACTGTCCACGCCCAGCCAGGCCGAGCACAGGCAGGCATCTCGGAGTTCTGCTCCCGGCCGGCCGAGGCCCGGGCGGCTGGGGCCTCTCAGCCCCCCACGGTCGGGAGCGTGACCAGCACGGGGCCGAGGGCCGCCGTCAGTACGGCGCGTGACACAGTGCGTGTGGACGGGTCATGTGGTTGACCGTCCCCCTGCGTCCAGCAGCCAGATGGTCTAAACAGCCCGGCTGTGGTGTGGCCTGTATTTCCCATCATTATCATGGCGCCGCCGTGGTGATGTGACGGCAGATGAAGAGTGACTCTGAGGATCTCGCTGGCGAGAGCTGGTCAGGGCACAGGCAGGGCTGCAATGCTGGTCCTGCACGGGGGAGGGGACAGCGTCTGGGGCGGGACTGGCCTACTGCCCAGACGCGGCCTCCCTCACACGGTGACTCCGGGGAGCATTCCCTCAGAGCGCTGGGCGAGGACAGTCGTGTTTCTCGTTGGGAACCTGTGCGGTGGTTTTCACTGTTGGTCAGAGCTCTGCGACCCAGCCCATTTCCCTTTTTCCTTTGCCTACCAGGAAGCACACAGCTAAGTTTTTTTGTTGTTGTTGCTTTTGTTTTGTTTTGATTTTGTACTCATTTGCTTGTAGATTGTCCTTAAGAGCATCAGTATAGGTTTTCTTCTTCCTTTGTGGTTTCTCTCTTTGCTCATCTATTTTTGGGGGGGTGAAGCTGTGTTGGAAGGTTTTCGGAACAGGTAGGATGAAGAACGTGAAGAAGCTCCTGTCGTGGGCCGTGTGAGTGATTGCAGGTGCAGGACTGGCCTCTCCCCGATCTGCGTGGATTATCACCTGGATGGTGGAGCCAGGATGTACCCTTCACACACCTGACATGGAGTAACAGCCCAGGGACTGGGTTAGGACAGGTCCTTCCAGCTGTTGTATCAAACCGTCCTCTCGTCTCAGAGGCCTATGGCAATACAATTTCTTGTCATTCTTGTCGTAGTTGAGTTGGATGTTCCGGCAGTGGCCTCTGTGCAGTGAATCTGGGTCTGCCAGCCCCTGGGGCTCCTGCGGGGTCCTCCGCTGGGTCTGGGCCATGGAGGACCATGCGGGGCATCTTAGGGGCCAGGCCCTGAGCAGGTTCCTCCCTCTGCTCAGAGAACTGGTCACACAGCCCCGCCTTGAATCCAGGGGCCAACGTGGGATCCAGGAAGAGGAACTGGGACCAAGCCGACTGCCCCCGGGCAGCGTCGCCAGACAAGCGGCAGACTCTTGAGGGACGTGGAGACAGTTGCAGGGCTGCAAAGGGACGGAGGCGAGGGTGCTGGAGAGCGTGTGTCTGCCTCGTAACCCACATGCAAGCCATCAGGACACTCGCTGCTCCGTCTTTTGGATTCCATTCCAGCGTTCACTTCTGCTGAAATGGCAGGACTGCAGATCAGCCTCCTCCTCGTACAGAAGGAGAAACTAAGGCCCAGAGAGGTGAACGGACCCAGAGTCAACCAGCTAGAGCCCTGGGGTCCACTCTCACACCCGGGACCGTTTCACTGCCCACAGAGAATGCCATCGGTGTCTGTGTCCACGGTGCACACACCCTGCCCTGGACAGGACGGTGGAAAGTGGACTAGGTCCATCAGCTTGAATCCATAAGCTCATGGCCTGGCCGCTCCGTCGGGTCCTCGGGGAGATCCCTGGCCTGCAAACAGCTGCCCGAGGCTCAGCGCACGGCTTGGCTGCGGCATTTCCCCCACTGGGCCGTGGGGTGGGGAATCGGCCTCTTCTTCAGAACCCCCGGGCTACGCCTGCTCTCGGTGACTCACACCTGAGTGTGTGAGAGCCCTGACTGATGCGTGGGGAAGAGACACTCCGCACAACCCCCCAGTGAGGCTGGCCCCTGGATCCAGTTATCTCTTGCCCGACAAAGTCCTCCGAACTCAGCGGCTTAAAACACAACCATTTTCTTTATTCTCTCCCGCTGTGGCAAGGTGGGCGGGACTTGGTGGGGACAGCTCCTCTCGCCGCTGGGGGTGGAAGACTCATTGCCAGGGCATCCCCACTCCTGTGCCGGGCACATTCGGGCTGGTGCTTGGCTGTGTCATCTGGGGCTGCCGGCTGGGACGTCGGTCCCTTCCAGGTAACCTCCCCCACAGCCTCTCGCAGCCCTGTGACCTCTAGGTAGATGGGCTTCTCACCTGGTGGTTGCTTCCCCCAAAGAGGAACCACAGATGCACCCAGGCTGCTGCCCCCTCCTCTTCCTCCTTTGTGCAGTTTACTGTTTTTATTGTGGTAAAACACATGCAGAATGAAATGTACTGCTGTAACCATTTGCAAACGGACAACTCAGCGGCAGTGAGCACACGCCGCCGCCACCGTCCTCCGAGCACGTCCACCTTCCCGCACGGAGGCTCCGCTCCCGAGAAACACTGACTGACACCGGGTCACCTCCCAGCCCCTGCACCCACCATTCCCCTTTCTGTCTCCGTGAAGTTGTTCTTGAAAGGGATTGAGTGAGGTCGATCCTGCAAGACTTTTTAAAAATTGGTTTTTAGAGAAAGAGGGAGGGAGGAAGATAGAGAGAGAAAGAAAGATTGATTTGTCGTTCCACTTATTTATACATTCGTTGGGTGATTTTTGCATGTGCCCTCACCGGGAATCAAACCCGCAACTTTGGTGTATTGGGATGATGCTCTAACCAACTGAGCCACCCAGCCAGGGCCTGTCTCTGAATTTGACTCCTCTGGGTCCTTATTTCTTTTTTTTTTTTTTTTAAGATTTTATTTATTTATTTTTAGAGAGAAGGGAAGGGAGGGAGAAAGAGAGGGAGAGAAACATCGATCGGTTGTCTCTCACACGCCCCCTACTGGGGACCTAGCCCGCAACTGGTTCCCTGACTGGGAATCAAACCTGTGACGTTTTGGTTTGCAGGCCAGTGCTTAATCCACTGAGCCACACCAGCCACGACCAGTATCTGTTCTTTTGTGTCTGGTTCCTTTCACTTAGTCTAGTGCCCTCGAGGGTCACCTGTGTGACAGAAGTTCCCTCCTTTGGGGGGGCTGCACACTGGCCCCTTGCACGGCTGGACCACGTCCTGGTTGCCCGTCACCCCTCGGAGGGCACACAGGATGTTCCGCCATTTTCTGCTGTGAGCAGTGCCGCCGTGAACAATCTGTTCCCGTGTGCTGACACCTGGGTCTCCGCTTCCTGGCACCTGGTCCATACTTCCACCTTGTACTGCTGGTGGCGGCAGGTCACAGGGCCAGACAGGCGCTGGCCTCGTTCAGGGTCACCATAGGAATCGTCCCTCGCAACCACCCTGGGGAAAGGCCTGTGCAGCAGAGGCCAGGTGGACCCCCTCCCACATACCCCTCCGAGGCCTGGCTCCACGCTCGAGGCCCCCGGGACTCCCAGGTTCCCACGGCCCGGCTCCCAGAGGCCGGTCCCGGTGGCGAAGCTCCAGCCAGACCCCACCTGCCCCGCCCTCGAAGAGGCCGCAGCCACGGCTGCGCCTCCTGTTACATAAGCTGTTATTCTGTGCGCCGGCCCTGGTTCCTCGTCAGGAGTTTCTGACAGCCAGCTGTAGGAGCTCCAGGCAACGGGGCAGGGGGCGGGGAGGGGGGCCTCTCCCTCATAGTATTAGTCACTCTGTACTTAGCTAAATTTAACTTTTTATCATCCCAGTGATATTTTTGTGGGCCTAGGATTTTACATAATGCTACCAACTGCTGCCGGCTAAGAATTTCTCCTTCTTGCTGGGCGTGCGTGCGTGCCGGGTGTCTTCCCCCCTGGGGGCTAGTGCATGCTCCAGGGGCTGCGGCCCTGTCCCTGTGCCCTGTGCGCCCGCCCGGGCCTGGGTCTGTGTTTCTGAGCTCTGGGAGAAGAATCGCTCCTAACAGCTTCCTAATGGCCTCACTAATGCATCCTTCCGCTTCGCTGTCTCCCAGGGTTTGCTGCTGCTGCCGCCTCCGGAGGGCTTCCCAGAGGGAAGCTGAGCTCCAGAGTGGGGTGTGGAGAAAGCAGAGGGAAGGCTCCCGAAGGCGGGTGGGGGGCGGCGGGGTGGCAGGGAAGGGGCTAGCAATAAGAAATCCAGCCAGCCACTCCCAAGTGCGGGGTCTGTGGTGGTTGTGGGCAGCAGGTACAGAGAACTCTGGGCTGCGGAAGGCTTAGCGGGGAGGCCGGGCCTCTCTTTGGGAATACGGTGCGACCCGTCCCCTTCCTCCGCAGTGCTCGGAAACGGTGGCACGCTGGGCATCACCCAGGGGTCTTGTGTTCTCCACCGTCACTACGTCCATTTTCCAGATGGGGAAACTGAGGATCATGTCCGAGGGCTGATGCGGCTTCCCGTGTGCCAGGCCTAGTGCTGAGCCCACGGGCTCCTTGCAGCCCTTCTGTGAAGCAGGCCAAACAGACGGGCCAGGTTGTCAAGGTCACGGAGCCGAGGGATGCAGAGCTGGACATCAAAACCCGTCCACCTGCAGCCCCCCCTTCCAGCCACTCAGTCGCGCCAGCTCTTCTCCGCTAAGGGGCTTCCTGGGTGCACAGATGGCAGCGACGGGACTCGGGGTGGGCCCTGTGCTCTCTCCGGGGCATCACAGGGCTGTGCTGGCCTCAGCCCGCGTGGCCGCCGCGCTTCCTCTGGGCAGGCTGTCTGTAGAACGTAGCAGGGTTGTCTGCGTGCAGACTGTCGCTGGGGAACAGGGACAGGAGAGACGCACCCTTGTGCGGCACCCTTTTTATCTTCTCAAAAATACCGAGGTATCACTTACGTTAACTTATCAAAAAATTAGGAACTCCTAGGTGTATACCTCAAAGAATCGGAAACGTACTTCTACTCCAAAACGAGGACGTCAGTGTTGACAGGAACCGGCAGGTGGACACAGCCGCCGTCCCCGGCAGCGGATGACCCCATGAGCAGACGTGATCCCTCCGCTCAGGGGACGATGACTCGGCCCTGAAAAGGGACGGAGCGCTGGCACCTGCCACCACGGGGGCGACCCTTGCAAACGCAATGCTGCGCGAGAGACGCCAGCCACGGAGGCCCCACGTGTGACTCCCTGTATAAGAAGCGTGCAGGACAGGCACATCCACAGAGACGGGGAGCAGGTGGCGTGTGCCAGGGGCTGGGCGGCGGGGATGAGGGGAGTGACGGGGGAAGGGCGCCAATGGGAAGGGGTTTTTCCAGGGGTGACAGAAACGTTCTGGAACTAGATGGCGGTGGCGATTGTGCACCTTTGTGAATGGACCACATGCCTCTGAGCTGGACACTTTACACCCGTGAATTTTAGGACATGTGACTCACATCTCAATAAAACAAAAAATTTAGGAGCCATGCTCTGCCAGTAGAGCTGCCGGCCCGACCTGCTGTCCGAAGCTAGGGCAGTTTGCTCCTCTCCCCGTTCTTTTCCCGCCGGCCTCCGGGTCTCCAGGCCAAGGGAGAATGGAAACAGGTGTTCAAGCGCAGTCACACTGCCCGCTCGTTAGGAACTTACGCGTTCAACCGGGGCTGGCTTCCGATGCGCGGACGTCTGGGCCGCCCAGGGCACCCGCGCCCCGTCAAAACGGCGCTCGTCAGGTGTTTGAGGTTTCCTTCGTGGCCACGAGGCGGGCCGATCGCCTATTAGTGGAAATTGTGTCGAGAGACAGCCTCACGTACCAGCTCACGTCCACTGCTCAGAACGAAGTCAGGGATCTGTGACATCTTGGGGGAAGTGTCTCCAGGGCGGGTTTTCTTTATTTTGCTGTCTGTTGGCCCCTGCAGTGCCCCGCTTGCGCGAGCGGCCCACGGCAGTTGGAGGGCTAAAACCTCAAAGAGGGTCTCGCGCGGCGCAGCGACGCCCGTGGATCAGCCTGCTTTGCGGGAGTGAAGTTTGCCGAGAGCAGAACCTACCTGTGCACCCCCGCCACCCCCTAGAACAGGTGAACGTGGGTGGCGGCAGGTGTGCGACGTGGTGATGGAGGGATCCTGTCACGGTGTCTGCGTGCATCGAATCGTCACCGTGTGCGCTAACGTGTCACAGCTCGTCACGTTATGCCACAGTGAAGCGGGGGTGGGCAACATAAAGGAGTAAAATGTGTTGTTTCTGGTAAACAAGAAAACACGTGTGTTATTTATGGCCCGTTCCAGGACCCCACCCCCCAATCCCACCGCTACAGGTGTGCAGGGCACGTGCGTGCAGCACGGAACTGCACGGTTTGGATTCCTCACTTCCCCTCAGCAGAGCGGGCCGACGGGCTTCTCGCCCCCCCTGTGTGCGGGGCCCCGGGAGGAGCCCTGCGTCACGGGCAGCAGCCCCTCCCACGCCCCAGGAGCGGCCTCCCTCCTCGAGCTGACTCCGCATTCACTGGCTGCACTTCAGATGCTCTCCTGTGTGAGCAGTAATTCCCCCACGGCGCACCTCTGTGCGGGGACCCTGCCGGTCTCATTCTGAGCCACCATTGCCCTCCTCACCCAGGGAGGGGCAGCTGGCCAGCCTGCAACATCCCCCCACCCCCCACCTGGCTGCCGGGGACTGGCCAGTTACCATGGAGAACCGTGACCTCTGACACGGGGAGGCGTACGGGGACCAGAGGTGTTGGAGGGGTTGTGGTGGAGCCAGGAGACGGCATGGAGGAGCCGTGGGGGCAGGGTGTGTGCCCGAGAGCGGAGCTGTTCGTATTGGTGGGGTGCAGGAAGAGAAGCTGGGGGACCGGCGTGCCCGGTGGTCTGAGGCCGAGGGGGCTGGCACCTGGGACGGCGGGGCATTTTGTTCATTCGGGGTCCCGCATGTGTAGGGGGCCGTTCATGCGGGAGTTGCAGGTGCAGAGTGGAGACAGGGCTTCGACCCTGTGGGCCCATCCCGGGGAGGGTTGCCAAATTAGCCGTGACTTCCCAGGAGCGTGGGACTGCGCTGGGCGGTGGGCGCATGAAAGCCGGGCTCCGGCACCGCACCCCCCACCCCTCTCCCCTGAGCTCCTCTCACTGCCTGTCCTCACTCGGCAGTTTACCGCTTTGCTGTCCTCCGACACCACGATGTTCCTCCTCTTCTACCTCTGTCGAGACTGCCAGCCCCTGGCAGACATGGGCTGGTGTCCCCGAGCCCCTGCTCTGGCCTCAGCCCACAAAGGAGGGTGGCTCTGGGGTTGGGAGTCGGTTTCTGGGTTTCTGGCCCACAAAGGGCTGCCCTCCGGTCACGGTCCCTGGAAGGCTAGGGCTGCTGCCAGCTTCCTGGGCACAGATACGGGGCTCGCACATGCCCTGACACACAGGACTGGGCGCCCGGCCGCGGGCGTGAGCCGCAGTTGTCTCCGTGGGAGCCCTGGGTCGGGTGGCGGCTTTATCGGCACCTGGGAGTTTTCCGCCGTCACAGAGGCTGGCTGTACGCGGGACTCCCCGCAGATCCCGTTCTCTACGGTCTGTGTTTGTTGTGCGTGCTCAGCTCCGTCCTCTGGGCACCTGGTGCAGGTGGGTCTCCACTCACACCCTACCCGCCTGCAGGGGGTCCACAGGGAGGCGGCTGCTGACCAACAGCTGGGCTGCCCTGCCCCTGCTCTTCCACCTGCCTGGCCAGCGCAGCCTGAGATCCCAAGTGCCCGGGGGTTGATGGGTAAGAGCCTCCGGTCTGAGGCCAAGGGCTCCGAGCTGGGCTTCTGAGATGAGACAGCTGACCGTGCGGGTCACAGGCGTCTCCCTGAACCGCCTCCCCAGCGTGGGAGCCTGAGGAGACGCTGTGAGCTTCCGTCTCCATGAACACCCCTTGGTCCAACGAACACCCCTTTAGCCGGCGTCCCTGTCTGTCCTCGGCACAGCTGGATGCCCAGTCTCTGGCATTGCTCAGGCTGAGGCTCGGCTTTCCCCAGGTGTCTCACCTCCTCTCCCACTGACTTCTCCCTGCAGGATGCTGGCACGTGTGTCCTGGTCCCCGACGCCCTCCTGTGGGCCTAGCCAGCTGAGCCATCCCGTGGTAGGACATCAGGAGAACCTTCTCCCACAGAACTACAGGTAAGGACTGTCCCCGGCGAGTTTGGGGGTGCAAGGGCTCTGTCACGGTTTACTTCCTTTGTAAACACCTGACTACCTGGTGGACGCAGGGTAGATGGTCTTCCTTGTGCCAATATGGACCACTCTTCACTAAGTAGAAGAGACGGACATTCTGCATCAGTAGCGGTAAATTCCAGATGCGACCAAACCTGGTCGCTGTCCCCTGTGCAGAGCGCCTGGCGCCTCCCTTCCTCTGGCTCCCCCAGCTCAGCCTGGCTCCCCGCACCCCCAGCCAACAGGACAGAACCGGAGTTGGGGGTTCCCCAACCTCCGCAGTGGGTAGGGGCTGGCTGTGACTGAGCGTGACGAGCCGTGGCCGGTGACATGGAAACAGTCATGCGTGTGTTTGTATGTAATCGTCTCCCTAGACGAGAAGCTGCAGAGGACGTGACCAAGGTCCCTGTGGAGTCGCCGGCGGCCTCAGGACTAGAGGCCGACCCTCCCGCCCGAGTTAAGGGCCGGAGCCCTGAGTCCTCCTGGGCCTCTCGTCCTTCCGGTTCCACGTTCAAGGATCAGGCACAGGCCTCGCTCTGTCCCTTTAGTCATGCCACGGCCTTTGGTGGGCAGGACAGGGACAGTGTCTTTGCCTCTTTCTTTCCTGAACTTTGACAAAACTGTCTTCCTGTGTGCTGATTGGCTAGGTTGAGCTTTGGGGTGCAGAGGTTGGATCCATCCCAGGAAACTAACCTGACTGGGTGAGGAGGCAGGAGCGGGGAGCACTGGCGCCCCAGGTTCTGTTCTGTCCAGCCCAGCTGTGGGCACTCTGGTCCTGCCGAGCGCACGGGGTCCCTTGGTGGGTGCCATCCTGGCCCCACATCACTCAAGGAAGCCGAGGCTCAGAGATGCCTGTTGTCTGGCTCAACGTCACACAGCTGTTCAGCGCTGGGCTTGGAATCGGACCTAGACGCTTCTGAATGAGGCCTGGTTTTCTAAACATGGCGGGACTTCCTCATTGGACAGGCCAGCTCAGCCTTCCTTGTGGTCTGGCTTCAGAGAGTCCCTCCAGGCTCTGGCCGCCCCACCCTCCGCCCAGTGTCCCCCCTCGGCGCCTCGGTCCCCGTGGGCACCAAAGGCAGGTTTTCTTCTTGAATCGCTCGCTCCTTTCAGTTGCTGTGGGAAGCCCCCTGCCCCCCGTGCTCAGCAGAGAGAGTTCTGGGTTGTGCTTTTTTGTTTTGTTTTGATGTGTCTCCAAGGCGGTGTCTCAGCTCTGTGTGTGGGGGTGGGGGCTGCCGGGGGAAGTCAACGTGACTGGCAGCCTGTCCGAGGTCACCTGCGGTACCTGTGATCGACCACCTGGCCGTGAGCACTTCTCTGCTGGTGGCCTGAGCTCTGACATCGGCTGTGTGGCTCTGAAGGGACTCCTCCAACGGAGCCTTTGCCTCCTGTTTCCTTTCCTGCAGAGCACCGCGTTCCTCCTACCTCACAGCTGTATTCCCGAGTCCCGTGGGGACAAAGACAGAGCGGTGGGGTAGGGTTTGCAGCCCGTTTTCTCTGGGGTCCTCAGCTTCACTCAGGTATCCAGCGAACATGTACTGACCCCGTGGTGTCTACCTGGTAGGGTTCCAGGTGCTGTAGACACAGCCATGAGTGGAACAGAAAGAAGCCCCCAACCCTGCACTGCGCCCAGGCCCCTCGAGTCCGGGCTTCCCTGTCCTCGCTTCCCCCGGCCCTGGAAGACAGCAGGCCCCAGTGGGAAGAGCAGGGTGGCCCCATCTGTGCCCTGAGCTGCTCCTGGGCGCATGTGTGGCCTGGGGGGGGGGGCTCTCCATGGCAATACTCATCGAGGTAGTGGGGAGAGGCAGCTCCCTCTCCCCGCGCTGAGAACACCACCCCCGCAGGGAGGGAAGGGCTGGAGGAGCAGCGTTTATTTTAGGAGTTTCTTGCTCCGAAGGCACTGAGCCCTTCCTTGCAGAGCTGGAGGTGGGGTGGGTACAGGGCAGCCCAAGAGGGGAAGGTCGAGGGTCTGCCTCCACGGGGTCCCTGGGGGAGAGCACCCTCCTGAGCTGGCAGGGAGGGTCCTGGCCTGGCTCAGAGGCAGTCACTTCCTTCCTGCTGCCCGGGCACTCGCAGGGAGGGGTGCTTCCTGCCATTGTTTCCAGGGAGGCTCCCTGGGAGGAAGAGAGCTGAGGACCAGGGCCAGACCACAGCAGCGGCTAACACACTTTCCGTCCCCACCACCTGTGGCCCCGTCCCTTGCAGAGGCTTGCTATCCCCTGCATCATCCCCCTCGCCCCCCTTTCCTGGCCTCTCCAGTTTGACTTGGGGTACAGGGTGGACCCGCCCGCATTTTACATGCTCAGGTCTTGCCCTTGTGATGAATCCGGGCCCTTCGGGGTCCCCTTCCTCTTCCCAAGAGCCTCCGGGCTCCCACTCCCTGGGTTGGCTGTGTGGCTCAGGTGGCACCCATCTTCCCAGGAGCCGTCCTTGTTTCTGTCCCAGTGGGATGGAGCTGCAGAAGCTGCCTGCCTCTGGCTTCCTTCCTGGTCCCTGCTTGGGTCCCTGGTTGGGGTTTGCCCAAGGCTTTCAGATTGCCCCGGGGCCCAGCGGTGTGTTCGCTGGGCCAGGTGGTGGGGGCGAGGGCATTGGGCGCAGGTATATTTTTAAAAGTCGATCCTCAGGGAATCGCGGGAGCATCAAGTGGACTTGGAGGGGCCCGAGGAGTCATCGAGTCTGGTCTTGTCACTTAGTCTATGGGGAAGCTGAGGCCCGGTGATGGGAGTTGCTTGTCCAGAGTCCCACAGCAAGCTGGTCAGCCAGGAGCCCCCTGACGTGGGCTTCTGACGTTCGGTCTGATGTGTTTGTACCTGAAGAAATGGACGGCAGGCCAGGGTGGGGTGTTGGGGGGACCTGCAGAGGCCCGCGGGCCCGGGATGGAGGGGGGCTCAGGGAGAGAGGGGCTGGTCCCAGACACCGCAGCCGAGCTGAGTGTGGGGTCCTGGGGACCCCCTGGCGGGCAGGAACTGACCGCGGCTTTGCAAGCTGAGGGTTCCGGGCGCTCCGGGCCTCCTGTGGCTTTCTCTGGGCCGGCGTCCGGACCTCCGCCGGGCAGGGGTCTTCGCGGCTGGGTCTGAGCTCTCGGGCAGGTCGGAGGCGACACTGCAGTGCACCTCGTTGAGGATTTTGTTGAGCTTCTGCTAAGCGCCTGGCTGGAGACAGGCGTCCGGCTCTTCCAATGCCGACGGACAAGGAAGCTCGGCTGCCCCGGGAGATCAGGCAGCAAGGGCCCACACTGGAGGCACATGCAGGGAGCTGGCTCTGGGCAGCTTGATCCAAGGACAACGGTGAAACCCCTGCAGTCACCAGACACCCCAACGGCCACATGCCAGGGGCTGCCGTCCACCGGCATGGTCTGTTTAAACCCACGATGCGCCGCCTCTTGTAATAAAGGGGGTGAGGAGCATCATGGGGGCCCGGACCTCACTACCCTGCGCCGGGTCACCGAGAACAGGTTTCACCAAGCCCGTGAGGGCCCTGAACTTGACCACACTTGCTGGGAGGTGGCTTTGTGTTTCACCCTGAGACGTCCCTGGTGCTGCTTCATGCAGAGGGGACGGGCTGGGAACTGCGTGTTGCAAAGCGGCTCTGCGACCGGCTGCCAGGCCACGCGTGGGACCGTGAGGCACACAACCAGGCCTGTGGCAGCCCCAGATCTGCACAGAAAGATCCGGGTGTCACCTTCAGGGCCCTCCTCGGTGCCAGGGTTGCCTGGGGAAAGTGGGGAGATTGCGTTCTCTTTGGAGAAGTGGAGTCTGCAGGGCAAACGGGCACAGAGGTGTGTGTGCAGAAATCCAGCATGATTTTTCTTTCAGCCGTTTAACTCGATCTGTCCCCGTCACAGTAGAGGGCCTGGTGGGGAATGACAACCTGGAAGTCACTGCTATCGAGCAACTTGCGGGCTGCCTCACTGCCCTTGGCTCAGCGCGCACTGTGGTGGCCCCAGGCGGCCCCAGGACAGGGCTGCAAAGAACCCGGTGCGCCGAGCTGGTGTGAGGTGGAGCCTGCCCTTTTGTGGGTGTCTTCCTCGGAGGTTAGAGGAGGCGGGGACACCGAGAAACCTGGGGCCAGCTCCCTCTCTTAAGGAAATTGGGGCCTCGTCTTGGCCCTGGGGCACGGCCATTGGTCCCCTCCTCCCCACCTGGCCCCCAGCCCCTGGCTCGCCTGCCCCCCATGCCTGGCTGGGGAGTTCCGGGCCTTCCTGTGGCGGCTCTCAGGCTTTGACCCGCTTTCCGGGACGCTGCAGGCGTGGTGGGTGCTGCGCCCACCGACGGGCGGTGGGTTTCAGACTGACACCTCCCCTCCTGGTGTCCCCTGGCTGGTCGTGGTGCTGACTCTCCAGGGCAGGGTCCCTGTGGGAGGAGTGGCCTGGAGTCGGGAGATCATTTGATGACATGTGTCTGGCACCTTCTGTCACCTGAGCTATGTTTTGGGGGCTCGGACAGGGGTGCCCTGCCTATTCTCCCTCCGTCGGTCCCCTCTTCCCTCCAGCAAATGGCGCTCCTTCCTGTCCCCATTCACGCTATCAACACTCTCGGGAACCCTGTGGCACTCACCCTCGTCCTTCACTGCGAATCAGTTTTTTCAGTGGCACCGAGAACTGGGCCACGTTGGCGAGGATGCAAGGAGATAATAAAGCAGGAGGGACATCCCTACATCAGGGACGGCCCGCGACACAGGCTCCACTCCCGCCGCAAGGGGACATCTGAGACCACGGGTGTGCTTTCATGGGCCATGAAAGCACCTCACGAAGGCGGCCTAGATCCGGTCTGCGAGCAGAGGGAAGATGGCAAATGAGAAAACGGGCGTGGAGCGCCTCGCACACACCTGGCACGTAGTAGGTGCTCAGTAAACAAACATTCCTTTCCTCACGTCCAAGCTGGCCCGGCTGTGGCGCCCTGGGTTGGCAGCCGCCTGGGGCCGGGGGCTGTGCCCCCAGCAGGCAGAGTTCTGCTCCGAGTCTGTGGGACTAGGCCCGTGAGGGAGGGGGCAGTTCTGTGACATCAGGAAAGGCCTCTGGGAGCGGGACTTTGGTGCTTTGGAAGCAAAGCCTTGGTGCAACGGAGGGTGTTTGAGGATGTACCTGCCCCAGGTGCGGTGGCCAGGACCCCAGGGCCAGGCTGTGCTGGCCTCTAGGTCCTGTGTGTGACAGAGGGAGCAGCGGGCAGGCCTGCTGACCCAGGCTGCTCAGGGCCCCACCCTCTGCAGAAGGGCTCCAGCTGCCCACCCCCCAGCACCTGAGTTTGCATACCTCTCGTTCCACATGGCTCAGTTTTGTTTTTGTTTTTAGCAACTTGAGTGAAGAAATACGGTAGTTTACATAGCACGCAGTTCACCCATTTGAAGTGTGCAATTCAGTGATATTTTATGTATTCATGGATGTGTGCAACCGTCACAAAGCTTTAGAACATTTGCATCACTCCCAAAAGAAATCCCATACCCCTTTGCTCTCACTCCCTCCCCCAGCCCCTGGCAACTACTCATCCACTTTCTGCCCGCGTGGATGTGCCTGTTCTGGACATTTCATAGAAATGGAGTCACACAACATGTGGCCTCTGTGTCCAGCATCTCTCACAAAGCATCATGTTCTCAGGGTCCGTCCGCATGGCCGCCGGCGTGCGTGCTCCGCTCCTGTTCATGGCTGCGTCTCAGTCCACTGCATGGACGGACCGCGTTCGTGTATCCTTTATGCATTGGCAGACATGCACGATTTCCCCACCTTTTGCCCGCCGTGAGTGATGCTGCTGTGGACATCCGCGCACGGGTCTTGGTGTGGGCCTGTGTCCCATCTCCCTCACATCTGTGCCAAGGAGGGGAACCGCTGGCCCCCATGGTGACCCTACCTTTGCACTGAAGGGCTGCCACACGTTTCCATGGCGGCTGCATCTTCTACGCACCCGTTTCATAACAACTGTCTTGGAGAGCTGGGTGGTGTGGCGGCTCGAGCACTCCAGAACCAACGGCCCAGGTGAGATTCTGGCTGGCAGGTCCCCTTCGCCTCTCTGAGCCTCAGGTTGTGCACCTGTGAAATGGACAAGTGGACACCCGCCTTGCCCAGCAGCCAGGGCTGGATGGAACCTGTGGGGGGCGCTATGAGGGCAGCATCTGTCCTTCGTGGTCATCCCACAAACGGGGCTCTTTCCCCTCCTGTGGGGAGGTGCTTGCAGGGGAACAGGCCAGAGCTCCCAGGAAGGAGATGGGGGAGTCTGACTTAAGTCAGGACCAGGGGCTAGAGATCCAGACAGGGTGGGGCGTCAGGGACCAGCCCAGAGGCCCCATCATAGGGGTAGGGGGACAGCATGACATCAGAAAACTCCTCCCTGTCTGGAGCAGGTACGGGTCAGAGAACACCCGGCCAGGCCACAGCCGTAGCCCCAAGGAGGGCCAGTGCGTCTCCTGAGTCCCCATGCTCCAAGGCTCTGACCCTGAGGTCTGTGGCTGGGCCCAGCCCTGCCCCGGCCGATCTCCCTCTTGCCACCCTGGACCTTAGACGTCTGCCACCTTTCTGCCGGTCCCCAAACACACCGTGTACATTGGCCCATGCTGTTCCCTGGACTCCCCCACCCCGTCGCTCCTGGTGAACTCCTGCACACCCTTCAAAGCCCAGCTGAAATGCCCCTTCTCTATGAAGTCTGCCCCATCGGGGAATCAGCGGCAGGCTCCCCTCTGCCCCAGCTGTGCTCTGAGCCTCCTCCCTGTGTTGGTGCACGAGGAGCTCAGACATACATCTCTGCTCCGTCCCGGAAGGTAGTTCTCCCCCCGAACACTGCAGCAGAGGAGCACGGCTGGCCCCCAGGTCCCCTAAGTCCCCACTGCTTTATCCCTGACCTGCCAGGTTGCCTCCCAGAGGCCCTCCCTTCCAGAAGGTGGGAAGTGGCCAGGTGAGCCCGGAGCAGAGGGCGCACTCCCTCCTCGAGCCCTGCACCTGCATCAGGTGCCAGGCAGGAGCGGGCAGGGCGTCTCTCTTCTTCCCACCGCCCGCCTGCTGTGGCGCAGCGACCTGCTTTCCGTGAGCATGTGCCGGGCATCGGCCGGGCCCTCGTGACCACTCCCTTTGAGTCTCTGCTCTGGCTCTGAGCTGATTAACCTTTTGATCTCCATCAGGCAGCCGTGTCACCTCTGGTGTCCCCGCAGCCTGGCAGCTGGCATGTGCGTTTGGGACTTGTCTGCTGCATCATCACAGAGGACCGTGGCCAGTGGGGGAAGAGGGGTTATGTTGTTCCCATCTGCCTTCGGGCGCCTTCCTGGCCCCATCCAGCTGTTTCCCCATCACCCAGGGCCAGGCGGAGGTGCAGGGGGCGAGGTCAGCTGGGAGCTGGGGACCTGTCCATCACCTGCACGTGAATGTCTTCGAGGCTATTTCTGGTCTCGCCATTATCCCAGCGGCTTTTGGGGATAAATATAGACGTGGAGTGAAAAGCCCCGGTGGCAGGCAGGCAGGCAGGCAGCGCTGGGGAGCGCGGACGGGTGCGCAGCTATAAATAAGTCTGCTAAACACCTCCCCAGCAGCGCTGTGTGCAGCAGAAGGGCAGGTTTCCTCGCCACGCACTGTGCCCGGGGGCCGCTGGAAGAGCAGGGAGGGAGGGCTGCCGAGAATGAGCGACCAAGGTCGCTGGTGTGCTGGGACCTCGCACAGAAAGGCAGGCGGCCTGAAGAGGTTCGCCTCACCTGGGAGCAGCTTAGAAAGGGGACCCCAGCGTTAGTCCTGGGGATAGCTACATGGAGGGACAGTGTGTCATGCCAGGACAGGTGGCCCCAGTCCAGCGTCCTGGGCCCCCAGCTTCCCCAGGCCAGGCGTCTGTTGCAGGGGCGCTGCAGCCCAGGGCGGGGCCTGGGTGATGCTGGAGCCGGGCTGCGGCCTGCAGGCAGCTCTGTGGCCCTCCCAAGCCTCACACCGGCCTCCTTTTCGGCTTCTGAGCTTTGTTTATCTTCTGGTTCCCTGTCCTCATGCTCAACAAGGTGGCTGCAGAGTGACCCCTGTTGAGGCTGGAGTCGCAGGGGATGGAGCCCTGCCTCCCTCTGTCTCTCCCCACCCTTCCCGCCTCCCCTGGTTCTGCCCGCCTCCTCCCAGGCAGGAGTGGATGCCTGGGGCTGGTGGTGAGCAGGGCGGGTCGTGGAAAAGGATAGAAGTGGGTAAGCTGGCACGGCTCTGCCCGTGACTCTGCAGTGACCGTCACGTCACGGGAAGTGAGGTGTCTTCCTGTGGTCAGTGTCTGAGCCAGAGGGCGTGCCTCGCAGGGAGAGTGGCATTCGCTAGTTTTGCACACCTAAATGATGCCCCAGCCTGCTCATGCTGTCCACAGATGGGCGTGGGCCGCTGGGGCCTGGGGGTGCGGCCAGCCCGGGGCAGAGGGGCCTCTGCCCGGGCCCCGCAGGCTTCGGGGCTGCAAGGACAAAGGCGACCCCAGGGCTGCGTTGGGTCCTTGAGCAGGGGGCATGTGTGGGGATCGTCATTCAGCCCCCGCGGGGGCTCCGAGCAGAGGGCTGCAGAGACGAGTCACGTCTGGCCTCCACTCTCAGGATCTCACTGGTCACCGGAGGGGACAGGGTCAGTAGACAGATGTGATGCCCGGGCCACGTGCCCAGCCCTGGGGGATGCGGTGGGGGACGTCTGCACCTGGGGCCAGGAGCCCACGGGGGACGGGCTCAGGGGGCCGACGCTTGAGCTGGACCCTGTAGCTCCAACATGAGAGCCATGGGTGGGACTGAGGGGAAAGGCCCTCCCGGCAGGGGGACCCTGTCCCCCAGTCTCCCTGGGGTCTGTGCCGGGAAGATGGATGAGCCAGGGCCAGGAGCCGTCCAAGGTGCCTCGTGCGCCTATTAAGGTGTGGGCGTTGTCCGGAAGGGTGAGGGACAGTGTGGAGGCCGCGGATCTGAGGACGTCATGGCTCCAATGTGTGTCTTAGAAAAGATTTCTCCGGCCTCCGCGTGGCTGGCGGGGGGAGGCGGGGGCAGGGGGCAGGCTGGCGCAGCGTCACGGAGATGGAGCCTCGGTGTGTGGGGCCCCTGAAGGGTGTGTCATTTCTCGCTGAGCCTGTGGGGTCAGGACGAGAAGCTAGGACCGTGCAGGTGGCTGTGCCTGGCCGGGTGGAGGTGGGGGAGGCCTGTGCTCGGCTCCCCTTGTCACCAGAGGGTGACCTTGTCCAGCAGGCTTGGTCACTGCCAGTAGCCCAGGTCTGGAGCCAAGGTAGCTGATTCTCAGGGGACTTCGCCTGTGGCCTGGGTATCCCTCCCAAGCCCCTCTGCCTCCCAACTCGGTGGGCTGCGAAAGGGGTGGGCCCAGCCTCTCAGCTGCTTCCCCGCCTCCCCCTGGTGCTGCAGCTGAGGCCGCCAGCGCCCCGCAAAAGAAGTGACCTGGAAAGTGTCGTGTGATGGAAAGATAAACACGTCTGCCTAAGTGAGCCGCAAAACCCAGAAGTTGCTGCGGCCGTGTAAATATTTTCATGTACTCCTGGCTCCGGGGGTGTTGCCGTGATAAACAGAACAAAGGACAGATTATGTGCCCCTGGTCTGGCCCTCGGGGAGAGGTGTGATATTTACGAAAGACCGTGTGCGTCAGAAGTCCCAATGCCGCTCTCGGGTTCGGGGGCCTGCGCAGACCGCGAAGGTCAGAGCCAGGAGGCCGGCATGCAGGCCATTCAGGTCCGAGTCCTTCGTTTCGATTGGGAACAAAGGAAAACGGTTCCTTGACTCAGCACTGCTGACACCGAACGCGGCGGCTCCCCGGCAAGCGGTTCTCCAGGTCTCTGGGGACGCCACTGGGTGTCCGACAGGTCCGTCCAGGTCTGGCACCAGCTGCCCAGAGTTGGTGCAGACCCCATGGGAGGGGGCTCAGTGCCACCAGACTGCCCCCCACTTCAGATGCCGGTGACAGGTCCCCAAGTCACCCACATTGCTAGAACACTCACAGAAGTCAGGGACCCGTTTCCTCATCTTCCTGGTTTATTATGAAGGATGTGAGACGGATACAGTCAGATGCACAGCCAGATGGATGAAGCCGTGCCCAGGGTGGGGCCGGGAAGGGTCCCGACAGTGGGAGCTCCGTCCCCGGGGATTTGGGGTGCACCAGCCTCAGATGTGCTCTGCAGCCCTGAAGCTCCCCGAGCCCCCGTGGTTTAGGGTCTTTGTGGAGGTTGCATTGGTGATTCACTCTGCCCAGCCCCCTCCCTCCTGGGGGTGGGAGGCGACAGTCCCAGCTTCCTCTAACTGTTCTTGGCCTTCCTGGTGTGACCAGCCCCCTTCCTGAAACTCTCTGGCCGGGGTGCTCGGCCGCCACCATCTCGTTAGCTTAGAGAAAGACACTCTTATCTCTCAGGAAACTATAAGGGTTTTAGCAGCTCTACCAGGAGCTGGAAGATGGAGACCAAATATATATTTCTTATCATATCCCAGTGTTACACCGGGGAACCGGCACTGTGCAGGCTGGGGGAGGGATGGTGTTCAGAGGCCCGGGAGGGGCTCCGGGGCAGAGCCTGGTTTTGACCCCGGGGCTGCCCCCCGGTTCCCTCTGGGCCTGCACCCTGGTTCCCTCTGGGCCCCTCTGCAGTCTGTCCTGGCGTCTGTGGAAGTCACTTCCTTCCTAGCCCAGGCAGATGGAGAGCTTGGCCCATCTCTGTCTGCCTTGTCCCCTGCCCTGTTGATGGGCAGGCCTCCTGGGTGGACCCGGGCCAGCCTGGGTTCCTCCCTCACTAGCTTCCCACGACCGCCCGAGCCAGCGGGCCGGGCCAGGGCCCGAAGGCAGGTCAGAACCGGGCTGAGGTCCCTGAGCCTCAGAGTCGGACGACAGCTTTGGGCTTGACCGGCTCCAGGCTCTGTGGCCTCGGACCAGTGACATCACCCCTGCAAGCCTCGTCAGTTACCCTCTATGGAATGGGGGTTGTGGGGGAGGGGAAATGTCCCCTCTTTGTCCCCTTAGTTCTCCTGACTGTTCTAATCATCAAATTGACACGAGACAGATGAGCAGGAGAAAATACCCGTGTTCACTACGTCTGTACCTTTGCGGCCCCAGGAAACATCCGGCAGGTGAGGCTCATTTCCACCTTGAGCTAAGGAGAAGCGGGCAGTGGTTGGGACTTCAAAGGGTCCCCCTTAGAATCACAAGGTGTTGGCCTCCTGGGGCTGTGCTGAGGATGAAATAAGACCGGTGGGAGCAGGAAGGCTCGGCATGCGGCCCTCCTTGCCCGTTGCAGCTGCCCTTTGAAGGAGGTGGTGGGGACACTGAGGCTCAGGGGGCCGTGACGGTGGGGCCGCAGAGCCGCTGCCTGCTGGGGGCCTCCGCTCCGCCCTGAGAGCAGTGGCCCGCCTGCCCTGCCGGGGGCGGGGGGTTGCTACAGGTGGCTGGGGGAGGAGTCTCTCTCTGGTCAGAGGTCAGTTTCTAGCTGGATGACCTTGAACAAGCCACCCTGGCTCCTGTGTCCTGTCTGCCCACACGGTTGAGTGCATGGTCCAGGCCAGTGTCCATCGGGTGTCTAGTGGCTGGCATTGGACTGGCACCCAGAAGTTTGGGGAGATCATGAAGAACCTTCCACCTCTTCATCACTTCTGTCCTTTGGTCTGCAGGCCCTGACCCCCAGATCAGGGAGCCCTTTTACCTCTCTGGGGTCAAGGGGGAGGTGTCTGCACCCTGGGTTTAGATGAGTCCACAGCCGCCTCCCCCCCAGACCACCTGCATTCCTGGTGGGCAGGGCCTGTGGAGGGTTGAGGCTGACCCGACCACCCTGAGCTGGTTTGGAGAGCAGACATGAAGCCATGGTTTGTCCGTGCAGAGGACGGGGTGAGCTAGTGCCCCGTGGGCTAGGGCTGTGCTCCTCCTGTGATCAGCCTCCCAAATTCCTTGCTTTATGGCTGCTGTTGGTTGGAGGCAGCTATTTGGAAAATGTCCCAGGTGGGCTTGGCCTGCTTTCCTGGGACCCAGAGATAACAGGGACTTTGCTCGGGAGCCGATGGGCCCGGCCTGGCTGAGTCATTGTTCACAGGCCCAGCAGGCAAGGACACTCAGGTTCTCGGGGGCCGGCCATGTCACCACTCTTGGGAAGCCGTTTCTGAGCTTCCAGAGGGGCCCGATCAGCTCTGCTGTGCCCTGGGCTCCCCGCCCTCCCCGCCCTCCCCCACTTCCCACGCTCGCTCCTTTAGCTTCGTGACCTGCACTGAGACTGATCCCTTGAGATGCAGGGTCGGCCCTGGGTCAGTGAGGCTCAAACTGGCAGGTGCTTCTGAAATCAGGTGCCCGGCTCAGCAGGAGGCTTGTGACCCCAGCACCTGGGTGGAAGTGGCTGTCGTCCCACGTGGCCTGGGGAGATAAGGCATGCTTGACCACACTTCGCCATCCGCCTGGCCCCGTCGCTGGTTTTCACGCCCTCCGTCTCTCTGCACGGGGCCGGCAACAGCCGTGGACCCCAACGCCCAGTGCTGGGTCCCGGACTTTGTCCCTGAGGTGGCAGTGGAGTGCCCCTGTGAGGGTCCTTGTCTGGGAGGCGGCTGGGACCGCCCGGGGGTAACGAGCACTTCGTCCCGCCCCGCCCCGTGTCATCGGTTGTTTGCTGTGGCTCTTTCTTCAGCAGAGAGACCTGTTCTCCTTCAAGCTGGTTGGAGGTGGGCGTTCTGCCCTTCCGGTCTCAGGGTTGCGGGGTTTGAAGGCGTGGGGCGAACGTTCCCGCCCGGCCATCCTGTGCCCTGGGTCCTCTGGCTCCATAGGTGTGGCCCAGGGGACAGCTGGTCCCATTGTCCCTTCCAGCACTGGCCCCCGAGACGGGGCTTCAGGGGCGACAGCCTTGTCAGCAGCCTCACTCGGGGTCTTTGCAGACATTGTGTCTCCCCTTCATCGTTCGATGGCCACTGTGCTTTTAAACCCGATTTTCCATCTCAGTCTCAGTTCTGAGCTGGGGAAGGGGTCGGGGGACATCAGGAGAGAGAGCAAACAGGACGAAGTGTGCGTTGAGCTTTCTCTGAGCAGCCGGCCGCTGCAGAGGGAGCAGGAAGACTGGAGGGGCCAGGGCAGACAGGTCCCCTTCAGGTTTCCGGCAGGGTTCCTCTTCTGTCTCCGGGAGGGGAGGGGCCGAGCTCAGCGAGGGCTGTGGTGCGGGCGGGGGAGGCCCAGTCCAGGCTGGAGGCCAGGGGCCCCTGTGTGTCCTAGCGGGTCAGAGCCCAGGTGGGGTGTGCCTGAATGATCAGAAGCCGAGGACAGCGGCGCGCAGCTCGGCCTTGGTCTCATCTTGCTCTGAGTGTCTCAGCCATTCAGACAGAGGGACTGGGAGTCCGGGCCGAGGCTGCCATGTGGCCGCGCGTTCTGGAGAACAGGGTTGCTCATTGAAAGGCACTGCTTGGCTCAGCTCCCCACAGGCCCCACCTGCACCTCTGCAGGTTCTCAGACCCTGAGGTTGCAGCGGGGGGTCGCAGGGAAGAGGCTGCCCCTCCCTGCTGAGCCACCGAACTGCAGGGCCCTCGGGTTCCCAAACCAGCAAGAGGGCAGGAGGCAGGGGAGCCGCTCCTGTAGCGACTGTTCCCAGAAGGGTAACTTCTCCCCTGTCAGCCCCGCAGGGCAGGGTGGTAGTTGAGGACGCATGGGAGGAGGGGCTGTACCTCTCCAGGGCTTCTCAAAGCGAGGGGGGTGGGGAGCAGCCCAGAGAGGAGGCCCCTTCAGGCTGGTGGAGATGGGGGTGTGACGCCAGGCTTCTTCTACAGGCTCTGGGGGAGGGCAGAGGCGGGGAAGGTGTCTGGACCGGTGTGGCGCACCTGGGGATTGCAGTGGTTTGTACCCGGCACTCCCGCACTTGGACCTTGGGCAGACGCCCCCCACGCCCCAGCCCGCCCTGCCCGGACATCTGCGGAGGCCAAGTAACCAGCCCAGTGGGCCTCCTGCGGGCAGAAGTTAGATTTATGGACTCAACACCTTCCCCCGGCTGCCGTGGTGAGACCGAAGCGGAGAAAATTGCAAAGCTCTGTCGGGTTTCACTGCAGGACAAGGCAGCTCTCTCAACACGGTGTTGGGCCTTGTCCACAGCGTGGGTCTCGGCTCCTGGAGTCATGTGTCACTCTGGTGCTTCCAGAAGTCCCCTCCTAAGGAAGTGGCAGCAGGGCGGCAGCTCTGCTGTGGAGTCAGGCACCTGGGCTGGTGTCAGGACCCAGGGAGGAGGCACTTCTTGCTGTCTCTGCCAGCTCCCTGCAGCTGCTGGCCTGGCCTGCCAGCATCAGCGAGGGGCTGACCTTGTGAACGGCTGCTTCTCCCGAGCCACCTGCAGCCACTCACCACTACATACCTGCCAGTGCGTCCTCCTGCTCCCAGGTGCCGGGCGGGCGGGCCTGCGGGAACTTGGACATCTGATGGGGGTTCTATGAAACGTCACAGTGGCTGCTGGTATTTACCGGGTGCTTGGCCTGACAGGGCCCTGTGCTGGATGCTTTGAAGTCTCGTGTTATCTTATTTCATCTTTGCAACACTCCCAGGAGTCCAGCCTCATTTTATAGACGAGGAAATGCTGAGCGGCTGGGTGACTTGGCTGGGCTGGCTTTAGATTCCTTTTGAGGGGCCCAGCTGCCCTGCTGGTGGTGCCTGGGAGCTGGGGGCGGGGCGGGACCCAGCCAAGCCACTTTCAGATTCCTTTTTTTTTTCCTAAGAATTTTATTTATTTATTTTTAGAGGGGGGGGGAGGGAGGGGGAAAGAGAGGGAGAGAAACATTGATGTGTGAGAAAAACATCAATCGGTTGCCTCTCACACGCCCCCAACTGGGAACCTGGTCCACAACCCAGGCATGTGCCCTGACTGGGAATTGAACCAGCGACCCTTTCAGTCTGCAGACTGGCACTCAGTCCACTGAGCCACAGCAGCCAGGGCGCCACTGTCAGATTCTTGATGCATGCCCACAGTGGGAACAGCGGGCGCAAAGGCCCTGAGGCAGAAACATGCTTGGCAAGTTTGAGGAGTGGCGGGGAGGCCAGTGTGGCTGGAAGTGAACGAGAGAGGAAAAGTGATCGGAGATGACAGAGTCAGAGCTCCGTCCCAAAGGACTTGTGGTGAAGACTTTGCACTTGACCTCAGTGTGAAGGGGGTCACCAGAGGGCTGGAGGTAGAGAGAGTGACATGTTCTTATTTGCCCTGTGGAGCTCCACCTGAAAGCAGGGGGCCAGGGAGAAATTCTGTGTGGCCGCAGCCTGGGGGGTCGTTCAGTAAGAGGTTTGTGGATATTCTTCAAAAACTTGTGTGGAGGGAAGTGAGTCGCCTTTGAGAAGGGGCTACAAGCAGCTTGCACTTTAGCGGCACACGCAGAATCCCTGCCAGCATGCAGGGCCCCCTTGTCTACCTCCTGCTGGGTGTGGCCCTCAGGTGTGTCCCCCCTCCCCCGACCCCAGGGAAGGCATTGTAAGGCAGAGTCTGGACATGTAGATATCCCTTCCCCCCGGTGCCCTGGCCTGGCTCTGAGGGAGTTAACGGCACTCACAGGTGCTGACCAGTGCAGCTGGGCCGAGCGGAACTAAGACCTTGGGCCTGACCTTGGAGGCCTTCAGGAGGAACCAGGGCAGTCCAGCTGCGTCCTGGGCCTCCCCAAGGGCCCTCTCCAAGTCCTTCCTCTTAAGCGTTTTGAGGTTGGAGTTGTCCAGATGTTGGAGCTGGGGGTCTGCCCTTCCCAAAGCTGGCCCACGGCTCCTCTCTCTGCCTTCCTCCCCTCCTACCTCTTCCACACTTCTGCTGAGACACTTTAGGAGACAGTGAGCACCCACTCAGGTCCTGGAGCCGCAAGACCAGGGCTTGACTCCCCTCCCAGCGGTGTGACCTGGAGCACATCACTAACCTCTCTGTGCTTTAGTTTCCTTGTATCTAAAGTGGGGACAAAAAGGATTAAACTGGCTAATTCCCCACAGCAAGCAGTGAGCCTGCAGGCTCCCCGCCCCTTGGCCTCCAGGACCCTGACCTTTGGGCCTGGACCATGATTCATGCTGCGTGTCCTCAGAGCTGCTGGGGGTTGGTGCCCCTGGATTCTCTTTGAAGGAATGTGCCTGCGTGTTTGGGAGACTCGAAGGACATTCGTCACCATCTGTCACCTTTGACCATGCCCTAGTCCTATGCTAAACGTGTACATGTGTCATCTCATACAGTCCTCAAAAAAAAGCTGATTTCACCCCCATTTTGTGGAAGAGAAAACGGCGGAACTCAGCAAGGCCCTGGCTGAGTGCGATGGGGCTGGGCCTCTCTCCAGCCAGGAGCAGCGGGGGTGCCGGCTGGCCGCGAAGGCCCAGGGCCGTGGGTTTCTTCTTCTGCCACGGCCACCCAGCCTGGCCCCAGGGACCGTCCCTGCGTCTGCCTGAGTGCAGGGTGGTCAGAGAGGACCTCTCTGTAGAAACTGAAATATGCCGGGGAAGCGAGTCCTCTGGTGTCAGGGGCCTGCACTCCAGGCAGCGGGCACTGCAAGGGCAGAGGCCCCGAGGCACTTTCTTGGCTTCTGCCTGCCCTTTGGCGTCTGGTAGGTCATCAGAGACATGGGCAGCCCCGACCGGTGCCGCCGGCTAACGTGAGCCGCCCCCTCGGAAGGTCCCTGGCGTTCCTGCGTGGTGGGGGTCCTGGGGCTGCTGAGCTGTGCATCAGGCATTGAAGTCTGTCTGGGAACAGACAGAAGAGGTTCCAAGATGGTGTTGCCGTCCCTTCCTGTACCCTCACGTAGCGTTGTGGAGGGACGCCTTTTATTCCCCTCTGTGCCTGTTAGTGACCGCTTCCCATTCCCCGCCCTCTTTTCTCCTTTCTGTTTCTGCACTCACCTGTTCTGGGACCGCCTAGTGGAGGACTCACGCAAAGGGCTCTCTGTCCTTTTGCACCCGTCTTCTCTCACTTAGCGTAATGCTTTCGGGGTTCATCCGTGCCTTTGAGGGTGGACACCCTAGAAACTCACAGGGTGTCAGCAGTATGCCTGCCCCTGTCCCAGCAGCTGCAGAGGAACAAAAGAGGAAGGGAAGCCCAGGTCCCGGGTGAAGCGCCGTACTTTTCAGACTATAAGGTGCACTCCCCATCCCCAATTTGGGAGGAAAATGGGGGTGCATCTTATAGTCTGAATGTAGCTTACCTGGCCGTTTATATTTACATTGCTGAAATATTATGTTATTAAATATTTCACCACATTTTTTGCTTCAAATATTTTTTTCCTATTTTCCGCCTCTAAAACCTAGGTGCGTCTTATGGTCTGGTGTGTCTTATAGTCTGAAAAATAAGGTAACTCAGCCGTCCCTGCGCTCAAAGGCATGGGCTGCTCAGGGCCTGGCTTCACCGGTTTGCATTGGACACGCCTTAACATCAAGGCCCCGTTCCCGTTCGGTCCTCTGCGACGCCTGTCACCCGTGCGTCCTGGGCTGTGTGCTAAGGACCTCCCATCTCAGCCTCACTTTTCTCATCTGTGAAACGGGTCCTAGGCACTCACTCTCGGGTTACTGCTGCTCCATGAAGCTGGCTTCCCATAGCCAGCCAGTAGCTGGCCCTGGTGTGCCGGCCGACTGGGGGCGGGCAGGCAGGGGAGGGGCGCTTCTCAGCCCACGACCTTTTATTTATTAATTAACGAGGGCACTCAAATGCACCAGGACTTACGAGGAGCTGAGGGGTCACATGGTCTCTGTAAGCACAGGGCTGGTAATCCGTTTAAAAAAACATTTTCTCTTTCGTCTTTTTAATTTGATGGAGGAAATCATTAGCTGGGAAATTGGTAGAGCTGATTTATTCCCGTTTTGGGGAGGGGGTGGGGGAGAGAAAATCTCTGCGCTAATTGACGCTTGTTCTAGAAACACGACTGCACAGGCGCCCCATCTGGACCCAGGTGGGCGGCTGTGATGTCAGTGGCAGCGGCGCAGCTGACAACACCCGGCGGACCTGCCCGGGCCCCGGTGCATGCTCAGGTGGGGGCCCTGCTGCCTGCGCCCCTGGACCTCCAGCTCAGGCCCTTGTTCCCAGGGACACAGGACAGTGACTCCATCTGGGAAAACGGACTCCATGCCTCTGGGGCTTCATCCGGTTCCAAGGGGCAGCGACTGGGTTCACCCTAAAAATAGCCAAACTTGCAAACAGCTTCAACGTGCAAATGTTTTTCGTCTCTATAGGCCGAATTATTTAAAGGTACAGCTGTTCTCCAGCATCCTGGTCCGTCTGTTTTCCTGGAATGGGGAGGAGCTCTGGGTGGTCTGGGCTTTCCTGGGGTCGCTGTCTTCCAGCACTCCCGCTGAGGTCAGGCAGGGCTTCTGCCCTCTCTGTGGCTGCCTCTGCCCCAAGGCACCCCAGTCTGGCCAAGGTGTGGCACCTGAGCTTCTCTGGGGCCCCGAGTGCCCCCGGCTCAACAGGGTGGCCTTGCTGGAGCTGATGGCCCTGCAGGCTTGAGTGTGTGCGGAGGGTTCGCCTAGCTTTGATTTTCCACGTTCATCTGGCCTAGAAACATGAGTAAATGAGTTTTCAGAGAGCAGGAGGCTATAAATAGCCAGGCAGGATGTGCAGAGGTGAAAGGCCAGGGAGCGCCAAGGTTGCGGCCCCGCTCTGAGCCGCGCTGCACCGGGGCCCACCCCTCCCCCAGGTGCCCGGCCCCCAACTCTGTGGCAGAGTCCAGGCGCTCCAGGCTGTTGCCCACCTCTGCTGTCCTCACTGCCACACCCCACGTGGGGCCACGGTGAGGCTCTGAGACACAGTGCTCCCTCCGCCCATTGCTGGGGACTCTGTGTCCATGTAGCAGTGCTATGCCTGGGTTGGGGGAAGCTCACCATCAGTTGGGGCACTGAGTGTGGTCCCCCCTCTGGATGGTGGGCCTGGGGCTCCAGGGTAGGGGTCTGAAGCCTTGGGACAGGCCCAGTCCCTTGGGGTACTAACCTCTGCAAAGTCTTCATTCATGCGTTCATTCGTTCACGAGTTCATTCATTTCCTCAGGAGTTGCGTGGCGCCTGCTGGGTGCCAGGGGCGCTTCTAGGCCCTGAGGGTTCCGCAGGAACTACGACCAACCCGGGCTGAGTGACAGGAGCCAGACACAGAGATGGAGACCCTACGATCCCACTTAGACGAGTTGCCCAGGGGAGTCAAATGCACAGACAGGGAGTAGGAGTGGGGGTGGGAGTGAGCGTCTTACAGGGACAGAGTTTCCGTTTGGGGAGAGGAAAGTTCTGGAGACAGAGAGCGGCGATGGCGGAACAACCATGTGGACGTACTTAACTACTGCTGAACCATCCTCAACTGTGCTCGAGATGGGCACATTTGATGTTGTATCACCCCACAATTAAAAAAAAAAAGAATAAGGAAAAGCTCGAGGCCATTAGGTAAGGGTCAGTGCTGTGAAGGAAATGAGGAAGGGCCAGGAGGGGGCCAGGGTGGGGGTTGGGCCTGAAGTAGGGGTGGGGCAGGAAGACCTCAGAGAGCGGGGCCCAGAGCAGAGGCTGCAGGGGGTGGGGTGCCTCTGGGCAGAGGGGACACAGGGACGGCCGCCCAAGGCAGGACATTTTGCTGGTGTGAAAGAGATCCCTTGGGCTATCCATTGAGAGTGAGCATGGTGGTGGAGAGCTAAGGAAAAGCTTCGTGTGTTGGGGGGATGAGGCCTGGCGGCAGCTTCCCGCTGAGTGTGATGCGGCCCCTCCTGAGCTCAGAGCACGGCAGGGCTTAGGGTTCAACTTGGATGTGTTCAGATTTTTCTGGAGTCCTCAGCTGACCCTTCCCAGTGCTCTTGGGTGGGTTGGGGTGGTGGGGTCACGGGGTGGGTGGCTCGACCAGGATTCAGTTCCTGCTCTGAGGCCACACAACTCCCTAGAAGCATGTAGCTGTCCCCTGGGCCCTGGCTGGGGGGGGGGGGGTTTGCTGAGGTCTCCCAACCTGGGCCTGTCCCAGAGTCACCTCTCGGGGGGCCCGTGCAGGCCAAGCTGGGCGCCGGGGCGTGGGCTTCAGCCCTACCTCTGTGCCTGCCCTGCCACCCCTGTGTGCCCTTCTGCCCACGCCAGCGCTGGTGCATCCGCGGAGGGAGAGGATGGGGCTCCTGTGCAGACTCTCCGGGCCGGAGGAGGGCCAGCCGCTGCGTGCCTGTGGGACGGTCTCCCTGCGCCCTCCCCAGGTCCCAGCCTGGGCCCGAGCACGCTCTGCACATCCCCCGGGCCCCCCGCCGTCACTGGAGGAAGGGGGGAGGGTCTGTTCCAGCCCTATGGGTCCAGCCCTATGGCTCCCGCCCAGACATTCCAGGGATGGCCTCAGGAGTTGCTGGGGGAAACGGCGGGAGACAGGGTTCTAGAACAGGTGTCTGGGGCCGGTTGGGGCAGGAGGACGGCCCGTGGTCCAGGGACCCACGTCACTATGGAGTCCACTGAGCCCACGCCCCAGCTGGAGTCTGCTTTGTTCCCTGAGAGCCCGACCACCCGCCCTCTGTCCTTTTAGAGGGGGGCCTCGGGGGCCAGGCTGCCGACGGGAGGCTGCCCCACCACCCGGGCACCGCGGGTAAGTGGGGAGAGGACCAGGGGAAGGAACCGGACCGAGAGGCCTGGAGCTTGGTCGGGGCCCCAGACCCGGGCCCCATGTCCTCGTGTCCTCAGAGCCCCTCTGCGCACAACGATCACCGCTGACCCCACTTGACCACTTCATTTTAAATGAAAGTGAAATAAAATTCATAACTGTGTTTCCCAGGCGCATGGGTCCTCTTTTTGGTGCCCAGTAGCCACGTGGGGTTAGCGGTGGCTGCACTGGACAGCGCGGGACTGGAGCACGTCCGTCACCGTGGGAAGGCCTGTGGGACAGTGTCAGTGTCACCCCCAAAGCAGCCCCATGAGGCTGAGGCTGTTGCCCCATTTTACAGATGGAGGAGCTGAGGCTCAGAGAGTGGCAATGGCTCGCTGGTCATGCAGCCAGTGAGGGTCAGAGGGCACCACGGGTCCAGGGGTCTCAGAGGGCGGACTTGGTGTGGGTGGGCACGTGTGTCCAGCTGCCCAGCTGCTTCTCCGGATAGAGGGGACCAAGACCCACTGGTAGGCCACCACACGCGCTGGGACCTCTGGCTCCTCCGGGAGGCCCCCATCCCTGTGGCCCAGTGGGTAGCGACTCTGTATTGAAAAGGCAAAGTAGGGGTTGCCGTTCAGTTTGGGGCTGAACCTTTGAGACTAAACCTCTTAGGGGTCCCTGGGGGACTTTGCAGAGCTCTGGAACACTCGTTTCAGAAGTGGGAGAACGACAGCTGTAAGGTGGAAACCACCCACACGTCCATTGATGTGGCCTCTCCACCCCGTGGACTGTGACCCAGCCATGGAAAGGGACGCGGCAGGGCCACCTGCCACGACGTGGATGAGCCTTCAAAACGTCCCCTGGATGAGAGACGCAGATGCCAGAGGTCACGTAGGGTGTGATCCCGTTCCCAGGAAACGTCCCGAACAGACAGATCCAGAGACAGAGAGCAGGCGGTGGTCGTCGGAGGGGAGGGCGTGGGAGCAGCTGCTCGCGGGGACGGGAACGTTCTGGAGTGAGATGGAGGTGGTGGTGGCACAGCCTTGTGGATGCACCAGGTGCCGCGGCCGTGCTCACCTTCAGGTGGTGGAAGCGGTTCCTGAAGAGGGGGTGGTGCCGCTGTCTCGGTGGGGCACGTACGGACGCTTGTGATGGAGCATTTTCAAGTTCACTGTCAGCGGAACGTTTCCCCACCGACACGTCGCGGGGAGAGCGAGGAGAGGGCTGTGGTGGCGGTGTTTCCAAGGCCGGCTTCTGCCGGGCCTGCGCTGCCGCTGTGCCGGCCGCAGGCTCTCCGAGGCCTGTGTCCTGCTGTGCTCGGTCCCCTGAAGGAGATGGCATTCCACATCCACGCCCCGTCCTTGTCCCTTCCTGTCCCCAGCTGTTACAGGGTCCCTGTGCCCGGGGGGTGCAGGCCGGGAGGCGGGGGGGTTATTCCAGACGAGTGATGGGAGTGCAGAGATGTGACCTGACTTGCCTCTGCCACATGGTCTCTAAGAGGAGAAACTGAGGCCCCAATCCAGGTCAGGTGACTCTCTCCCCAGGCCCCATTTCTGCTACTTGGAGTGTGAGCTGGGCCCGGTGGCCAAGGCCAGTCCTGCAACTGGGGTTGTGGCCAGCAGCAGCGACAGGCAGATGGGACTGCCAGGGCTGCGGCCAGGCAACACCTGGGAGCACTGTCCACCTGGGGAGCCCATGTGGCCAGCAAAGCTCCTTCCCTTCCTACACAGGTGGCTCTGGGCATCAAAGCCCTTGTGTAAGTGGGCACCTCCTTATTCCTGCAGGTGGCAAATGTGACTGAACCTCGTGGGGAATTGTGACTCAGGGTTTGGCCATGCTGATTTTCAGAAGTGGGGAAGCAGGTGGAGGTCTGCAATGTCGGGGACCCCTGGGCCCTGGGAGCTGTGAGGGGCCCTGGGAGCCGGACGGAGCCAGGCACAAAGCCCCGAGGTTGTGTCCCCACCCCCAGGGAGCTGCTCTTGACCCCAGAGGGTCCAGCCGGTCCCCTTCCAGCCTGGCCCCATGGCCCAGAGGCCTGGTTTGGGGGAGGCTGCGCGGGGAAGTGGGTGGGGACGGCTCTTCTGCCGCCTCCCCTCTGGCACAGGGATCTGCGAGCTTTGGGCTGTGCCAGCGGCTCCCCCTCTCCATGGCAACTCCGCTCAGTGGTCCCGGCGGAGGAGAGAGAATCAATTCTCCCTCTTCCCTCCCTCCCTCTCCCCAGCCCGCCCTCCGGGCTTCCCTCCCTCCTTCATCCCTGCCTGGCTCCTCTAGCCCTCAGATCCCTCAGTCTGTCTGTCCTGTCCTGTCCGTGTGGGGGGCCTCCATGCCCCAGGCGCCCTCCCTCCCCAGGCATGGGCTGCCGGGGGAGCTGCGTGCCGGGGGTGGTGCCCTGAACCCGTGGGCATGGATGCGGAGGACCTCCGGGGACCTGAGGGGCAGCCCAGCCCCTGTGACGTGGGGCTCCCAGCGGCTCTGACACTTTGACCCCCGCGGCCCCCCCTTACATTTTCTTCCTGAAAGGTAATTTTCTGCTGAAAGTGTCATAGCCTGAGAACGGGTTATCAGGCAGGAAGGCTCTGTCCTGGTCACGTGGGCTGCTGGCTTCCTCTGAGTAGCGGGGCTGGAGGGAGAGGCGGGGAGAGGCCGAGTTTGGGGGCCGGGGGTCTCCTCCCGGGCAGCCGTGCTTGGGCGCTCGCTGCTGGGGCCCTTCCATGTCCCCTGTCGTTGCTGCTCAGCCGGGCAGTGTGCCTTCCTGGACCGCGGGGCGCAGGGGGCGCATTTAGAGGCTGGCACATGCACCCAGAGGGGCCAGGCTCGGGGGGCGGGGCTGTGGGGCTCCCTGTCTAACACGGCGGAGTTCAGTGGGGGACTGTTTTGTCCCGTAACCGAGAATTTCTGAGAAGACTGGCTCAGGGAGACTCTTGGGCTGGCTGGTTCCGGGCGGAGCAGTCCTGCCAGCAGGGTCCACCCGGCAGCACCGACATCTGTTGGGGGCAGCCCCTCAGCAGAGTTTGGTTCCGACGGCTGCCCCATGGGTCAGCATTTTCCATGGTCTCTCCCACCCGTCTCCAAATGGCCTCTAGGGTGGCTTTCCTGGAGGGACTGGATGGGGTTCACAGGGGGCACCTATCCCAGGGCCCAGGGCGGGTCTCCTGGCTGGCAGCCCCTCCCACCACCTCTGCTTCTGGGCTGCGAGGAAGGACGAACGTGCCCCTTACTGTCAGCCGGACACCCCCTGTGCGGGTGGAAAGTGAGGCCCGAAGGGAACGGAATTAGCCTCCAGTTCTTAGAAGCCACGGGTCTCAATGGTGCCTGAGAGGAAGCGCTGTGTGCTCTGGAAATAGAAAGAACACCAGTGGCCCATCTGACTCACAGGGAAGTTCAGAGTCTGTGGCAGGTATCAGGGAGACAGCTCCGAATGGGGGACCCAACTTACGGGGGGCGGGCAAACGGGGCAGGGGCGGCTCGACACTCCGGTAAGCGCCCCAGAGTCAGGCTCAGGGGCGGCCGACTGGATTCTGTTTCATCCCCACGTCACCTCTGACAGATGGCTTTAATGACAGAATCAGCTCGCAAGGTGGCCCCAGGCAGGGCTCACCCTCTGGTTCTGGGGTTCGGCCTCTTGAAACCCTGTTTGCTCAGATCCCAAAGCCCTGAACCTCGGCCCCTGGGTCCTCGGTGCTTCCCTCTGCTAATCACATCGGTTCCTGTTGGGCAGGACGAGGAGAACGCTTGTGTGTCTGCAGGCGGCTGTGCTGTGTCTTGTTTTTCCTCTGCTTGGAGCCTGGCGTCTGTCACCGAGACCCTCCTGGCATCTGGGCGCTGTGCAGGCTTCTTAATGACATTAGGCGCGTCTGGACTCTGGTCGGCTTGCCGTAAATTCTGATGGGTTTCCGCGTTGAGTGACGGGTGGGGGGGGGGGCGGTGTGCTGGTTTTGTTTGGTTTGCTTTTGGTTTGCTGGCGAACGGAAAATCTGATGTGACATGTAAAAGGTCAGTCCCGAGAGTGGTGGTGTTCCGTGTTCATCTGAGCGCTGAGCCTCCACGAGAGGCTGGTCCGGCGCCCCTGCAGCTGGGGCTCCTCTGCCTGGGGTCTTTCACGTAAAGCTGGGGTGGGGTGGCTTCGGGGACACCCTTGTGCATTCAGCCAGCAAAGCTGAAGTCAGGACTGAAGTCAGGAGGAAGGCAGAGCAAGGCCGGCCTTGGAGGAGGAGAGAGGCGCGGCCCACCAGCCTTCCTGCTTGCATCCCGAGCGACTCCAAGTGCTCTCTGCAGCCCCTCCCTCCCGTGTCCTCCAGCACAAGGAGCCGGCACTTTCTGAGTGTGAATTCACGTAGAGGCGTAGAAGCCTCACCGCCAGCTGCAGAGGGTGTGAGAGCAGGTCGGAGGTGGGGGCCCAGCTGCTGATGGCTCTGGCGGCGGCAAAAGTGTGGGGAGCTCATTCCAGGAAAAGCGGAGTAATCACCGGTTGGCTGGCATTCAGGCGGTGAGTGGTTCTGTCTTCTTTAATTCGAAGGGAGCTCTGGGATCCAGGGAAGGGTGCCGCGGCAGCCTGGTGGCTCAGACAGACCTCACGAAGCTCAGGAAGCTCCAAAGGGGAAGTGACTTTTCCTCCCCCTGTGTGCTGGCCGCTGGTGTGCGGGCACCCACCCCCCAGGCTATCGCCGGGCAGGACGGGCAGGGATTCTAGGGCTGGGCCCCCCAGGGAGGCCCAGCCTTTGCCCAGCCCAGTCCCATGCCTGGCTTGAGAACCTCAGCTGCTGGTGCTTCTTCATGTTTGTTACGTGAATGGCTTAGGAAACTGCAGGAGGGAAGAAGCTCACAAACATCAAACTTTCCCAGGTCTGCTTTGTGAGTTCCCTGAACACGCACGCACATGCACGCACACACATGTGCACACTCACACCCCACATGCACGCACACGTTTCCCCTCCCACCCTCAGGGCCGCCCGTACCGGCTGGCTTTCTGCTGTGACAACGCGGTCCCCTGTGAGCGGTTCTCAGTGTTAATGCGGCGGCGCGGCTGTTCTTTCTGGGCCCCAGTTTTCGGCTCAGCGTCTCACCTGCGTCCTGTCCGCCTCGGGAAGGAGCCGCCTTACGGTTCCTCCTTTCCAAGCCCCTCCCCCAGCCCAGGCTCTGCTGTGTTGTCGGGCGTGTTACAGAGGTTGGCATGCATGGTGTCTGCAGGGTAAGCCCCCGGGGGCAGTGTTCCATCCTGCACCTCCCAGGTGGTCTCGGGTCGAAAGGCAGGGGCGCTGTCAGAGAGAGATGGCCGAGCTTGAACCGTGCTGAGCTCCAAGGCCGTGCGTGCGCTCTCCCCACATCGTTTGTGTTCGGTGTCTTTAAGCTTTGCTTTCCATTTCTCCTCATTTTGGGTTTATTTCCCAAAGCAAAGATCCACAAACTGTGACCCAGGATCCCAATACCCACCTCGTAGGCACCTTCACAAAGGTCATCGAACCTGACGGTCTGTACCCACCCTAGAAGTGCTTGGTCTTGTCACACTGGGCAGACCAGCCGAGTGTCCGAGAGGTGGAGCGGCTGTCCTGGGAAGACAGAGCCAGGACGCAGACCTCCGACTCACTCACTCATTCATTAGTTCATTCACCTGTGAGACATGTGACCTGCTCTGAGTTGGGCCCAGGGTGGAGTCCATCAGTCCATCCCAGTTGTCTGAGGAGAGAAAAGGGAAGGAGGGAGCAGGCCCAGGAGGAGGGAGGGGTAGCCCTGGAGGATGGGGCAGCCCTTCGGGCCCACCCTGCAGCACCCCACCCCCCACCCCCTCCAGGAGTGCAAGAGCCAGCAGCTGCTCTGCAGGGTCTCCCTCGCCTGGGTCCTGGTCTGCCCGCCCTCCTGCCACGGGGCAGCCTGGCTCTCGCTCTGTTTCCCAGTTTGCGGCAACACCGTCCTGTCGTGAGGGAGGCAGTCGGCAGTGGGGGGGCTGTCTGTTTTATGCTGAGGACTTCTGTGTGGGTGGCTCTGTGCAGGGGGAGGGACAGCGGGAGGCTGTGCCTCGGTTTCCTCGTCTGTAACCTGCAGAGAGCACCGCCTCCTTCACACACCTCAGCGGGAAGGAAGCGGCTGTGAGGGCGCTTGGCACTGAACTTCACGTTCGGCATCAGGGGGTGACGGTAGGACCGTCACCACGCAGGTCTCGTCCTGGTGGCCGTCTCTCTGCTGGCTCCAAAGAGATGGCTTTCATAGCAATGGTACGAGATGCTTGCGGCTTCGGATGGGGCCACGTCCCCACAGACCCGTCCAAAGTCGAGTGTCGCAGTCACGGTGCACCTGCCGCACCTGACCTGTGACTGCCAGAGCTTCGCCTAGCCCACCTGAGCCTTGCTCAGAGCACTGACCCTGGCCGACACCATCTTTGTGAAGATGGGTGGGCAGAACCATCTTCACAAAGCCTATTTCACAACGCCCAGCGTCACGAGAGAGTCTTATAGTGCCTGTTGCTAGCCTGGGGAAGAGATCGGAATTCAAACTCGGCAACGCAGTTTCTGCTGAATGCGTATTGCTTCTGTGCCCTCATGAAGCTGAAACACCGTCCGTCGGAGCCCCACGCGTCGGGCCGTCGCGGAGGCTGCATGCACGTGGATGCGCAGGAAGAGGGAGCGTGGACAGACGGGGAAGCAAGAGATTTACGACGTGGTGGTCCTGGGGGGAGGGTGCGCAAGAGTGAGAGCCCTTCCGTTATTTTTGCAGTTTTTCTGTAAGTTAGAGATTACAGGAAAGGAAAAAGAGACTTAAGCATTTGAGGGGCGTTCCTCGGAGCTGGTAGAATGACAACACAGCAGAGGAGGGTTTGCGCCTTCAGGAGCCCCCGGGGAAGGAGCCCGTGGACAAGCGCGATGCCCGGCAGCCCTGGAGGGAGAGGGCCATGTGGTGGGAACTTCCAGGCCGTCGGTCAGACTCCATCAAAGACAGGGCTCTGGTGGGCACTCAAGTGCCTGAGGTCAAGCTCCTTCCCTGGGCTTGGTGAAGGGTCACCAGGCCGGGTTGCCTGCCCCACCCCCAACCCCTGTCTGGTGACCGGAGTCTCCTCTTCCAGAGGACAGAGCTGGTGGCCGGCCCAAGGCCTGGAGAAAGTTGGCCTCTGGACAGGGCCCTGGTTCTGTTTCGGTCCAACCCACAAGTGCACGGGTGCCCACCATGCCAGCCTGGCGTCCCGGAGAGCCTGTCCATGTGGTCACCCCCCAGTCTGGGAGCGGCTGCTGGGGGAGGGCTAGACCCAGTCTGGCTCTGCACCGTGAAGCCGCTCAGAGGGCGACAGGGAGGACAGGAGGTGACACCCCAGAGGAGTGTCAGGAGCGTGTGGGTCGTCTCTATCTGTCACAGCCCCCAGGGGCACACCCGCCGTGTCCTTCTGCCCACTGGGCTATCAGGGGTGGGCCCTCTCTGAACCCCCGTTTCCTGGTTTGCACAGCAGAGCTCAGGAGGGGGTGCCCTGGGGGACAGAAGGGACAGTGTGTGCAGAGCACTCTGTTCCGTCCGGCACCCTCACTTTGCCCTGCGCCCTGTGCCCTTGTAAAGCACTTCACAGCTTTGTAGGTGTGGGCACAGCCTTGTCGCAGCCTGGGACTGGGAACGGGCCTTGCCAGGCCGCGCCGACAGGCGCCGCAGGAACAGTTGATTTAAGACACCCCAGCTGCCTGGTTTGATTTGCCTGCTGGTCCGCCGGCATCGCGTGGCCAGGGTCCTGTCTCCAGGACCATGGACTGCTGGGGTGGCTGGTGGGAGGTGCGGGCAGCTTTGGTGTGGGCAGAGAAGCAAACCTTGTTAGCCACGGGCCCGGGTTTGCGTCCTGGGGTCCGTGCAAAGTCGCAGAGCCCCGGAGCCCGAGTTTCCTCGTGTGGCACGGGCCATCCTTCTTGGAGCACTGGGTGGGCACCATGAGCCTGTGCCCCAGGCTGGCCCAAGGAGCGGGGAGACAGCGGGGTCACCATTTTAGAGGGCTCTCCTCCCATGCGTGGTTTCAAACGGCCACTCTGGACCACAGGGTGTCCCAGGAGCAGGCCCAGGCCGGCTGTGCTCTCTCTTCACGCTCCCAAATATTTGGAGCGCCGGAGCTGCGTCTCGGCCAGCGGGACCTTCTGTCCGGAGGCCTGGTCACTACCTGCCTGTGGCCTGGGAGACGGAGGCCTGTGCCCCACCAGGACGGGAGAGAACTAGGGAAAAGTCGGGCAGGTGCCTGGGAGCAGGCTGGCCCACGGGCCAGGCGCCTCTGGGAGTGGGCGCCTTGAGCACAGGGGTCACTGACCCCAGGCTCCCTGACTGGCAGGTGCGGGAGACGCAGGTTCCAGTCTTGGCTCCACCATGTGACCTCATGCAAGTCCTCGGTCCCCTCCTCCGCCTGCACGGAGCGGCTGGACCAGGCCGATGTTCTCCGTTTCTGTGGGACCTCCCAATACCTTCGGGGCCCGTGTGCAAAACACGGGGGCCAGGCCTCAGGGCGGCGGCGGGGGAAAGGGCCAGGACTCTGCACTTGAACAAGCTCACTAGCTGTTCCTGAAGCACTTCTTCCCTGTACTTGCATTTGAGAAGCATTAGACGCGGCCACCTCAGCGCCCTTTGAGCACTGACGGGGTCCGTCCTAACACGGTCCTAGCCTTGTCCCGTGGCACAGTGGCACCACGGGCTGGGGTGGTGGGGTGCCAGGGCTTTGCAGGTGCTGAACTGCCTGAGACCCGCCCACTGCAGGGACCCAGGGAGCCCTGGTCTCAGTCCTGGCCTTCCGGGAGCCTTGGCCCGTGGAAGGGTCTCCAAAAATGGAGACGGGTAGGTGACAGGGCGATGAGCCCAGGTTGGGGTGGGGGACCCGAAGGTGCTGGGTCAGGGCCTCCCCCAGGGAGCATTTCCGGCCACTTGCCTGTGGCTGGCACCCCGGAGGGCTGGGCTGGCCGGCGCAGGGAAGCAGGACAGCTGGGGGCTGGGCCGCTCCATGTTCAACTTGCCCTTGAGTGTCTTCGTAGCAGACATAGAAGGGCTTCTTGCCAGCTCCTCAAGTTCCTCGAGCTAATTGGGCTGCGGGCCTGGCGACGGGCTTGCTCCGTCCTGCAGGGCACCAGTGTCCCCCTCCCGGCCAGTGGGCTCTTCTCCCTCAGGCGCCCAGAGCAGGGGACGCTGGGCAACACCCAGGTGGTCGGCCCAGGTGGGGGGGTCCCGCCTCCTGCGGTCACGCTGCTCTCCTGTGGCTGCATCGCCCGGGTCTGTGCCTCCATCTCCACGTGGCCTGCCCTCTGTGTATCTCTCTGCCCTCCTCTCTCGTGGTCAGGACGCCTGTCATTGGATTTGGGGTCCACCCTAGGTCCAGGACGACTTCTCATAGAGATCCTTAGCTAAGGGAGCCTGCAATGGCCCTACTTCCAATGAGGGTCCCATGTGGACATGAATTTGGGAGACAGAACGTCACCGGGTGGAGGGCAGCTGTGCCGGGCTGGCAGGGGGTCGGGGGCGGGGGCCGAGGGCTGGTCCCAGGAAACAGATGAGGGGTTTTCGCAGCCTCAGGCCCCCTGTCAGTGAGGGCTAGGGCGGCTTTGCCTCTGGTAATAGAGTCACCGAGCCCAGAGCGAAGGAGGCGGTGGCTGTGGGGCAGCCACCCGGGGGCGGGCGTCGTGGGCTCTCCTCCTCCAAGACCCCAAGCGGACTGCGGGTGGGAGAACTGGTAGCGGCACCTTGCAGGTCGTGAGCCCCCCCGCGCACCCCGCACCCCCGTCCTGGGAGGCCGGGACCCATGCCCACCTCACCCAGGCACCGTTTAGGGGGGAGACACAGGCCTGCTCCGCCCTCCCCACACACGTCACTCCGGGACCTGGGTACAGTTGTCACCTCGGTGCTTGCTGGTCCCTGTGTGGCCGGAACTGTCCCTGGAGATGCACTGAGCACACCGCAGTGTGACGTCAACACCGTCTCCACACAGTCACTGACACCAGGCGGGAGGTCGCAGGAGGGCACAGTGCCCAGCCTTGCCGTGGCCCCGTGCAGACCTTGAGGGAGTCTCTGTCCCCGAAGGGCCCAGTGCCCCGTCTGAGGAAAGACAGGCCCTGCTGCTCTGTGCAGCCTTCCCCGCGTCTGACTTCTAGGCCTTCCTGGCATCCAGGGGGGTGAGGGGGCAGCCCCCCGCCATGCCCGCTGCCCACGCCCTCCTCTCTGCTGGCACCAGGCGCCGTTGCCATCCGCCCGGGTCCCTTCCCATGCCCGTGACAGTCCCACAGACCCTCAGGCTCAGAGGCTCCCGCGGGTGACAAAGTCCCTGCCGGCGCCGGGGCCCCTGGCGCTCCCTGCCTCACACTTGGGAACTTAGAAATTGCTTTCATTGGAGTGAGATTCTCATGACAAAATCACCTGCTTTAAAGTGAATGAGTCAGGGGCATCCAGCGCATTCACGATGTTGTGCGACCCCCCTCTCTGTCTAGTTCCAGAACATTCTCATCACCCCGAAAGGAGACCCTGTGGCCAACTCTGGGGCTTTTAACATTTCTTTTCTGTATTTTGTAAATTGTAAGATATACATAACGTAAAATTTTCCATTTTAACCAGTTTCAAGGGCACCGTTCAGTGGCAGTAAGTGCGTCCCTGTGGCCATACAGACATCACCGCCCTCCGTCTCCAGAACTGTTTTCTTCCCCAGACGGACACTCCATCCCCATGAAGCTCACGCTCCCCTCCCCCAGCGCCTGCACCCACCATTCTACGTTCTGTCTGTGCACGTGACTCCTCAGGGTGCCTTGGACAGTGGGTTCACCCAGCGTCTGCCCCCCTGTGCCTGGCTGATCTCACTCAGATCATGTCCTCAAGGTTCAGCCTTCCCTTCCTTTTTAGGCGTCCTCCTCGTGGTGGACCATGTTTGTTTATCACTCATCCATCGTGGACACGTGGGTGGCGGTGGCTCCCGTCTTTTGGCTGCTGTGACTCCAGCACAGGGCCGGGTCCAGCCGGGCTTGCAGATCGCAGCACATCTGTGATTAATCCCTGTCATCTGTGATTAGCTCCAGAGCCCCGAGCCCAGGTCCCCGAGGGAAGATGGTCATTCTGGTGCCTTCCCCGCCAATCCCCTCCTCTCCCAGCATGAGGCCTTTGTGGCCCAGGGGTCTCATTTTCCCTCCAGAGCCTGCTGGCCTCCTGTGAGGGCTGACTACGGAGCGACCACAGGCGGGTCACGTCCCTCCGCGGAGCCGTGGCCTCTCACCCCTCAGAAGCACGTCACGGTTGAGACAAGCCCCTCACCTGGGGATTCACGTTGGCTGCTCACGTGGGGCCTGGCTCCCCAGAAATGCCCATGAATGGCTGTTCCCGTCCCCGGTCCTGTCTCAACTCCCCGCCCCATTCCCCACCCCTACCCCCGCCGTGCGTTCCAACCACAGGTGTTTGCGAGCACCTGGTCTGGGCGGGCATGGGGCACCTGCAGGGCGGGCCGTGGGGGGCTGCCCAGCAGAGGTGGCTTGGAGCCACCTCCGGGGTGTGACCTGATGCATCAGGCCAAGGATGAGTGTCACCCTTTGTACGGGTGCCGGGTGCCTGTGTTGCTTCGTTCTGTCCTGCCCCAACCTGCGAGGCGGGTCGTGCTCCCACACACAGGTCGACTGAGGCCCCGCGTGGCTGGATGGCGTGCTCAGAACAAAGCGTGACCCCGAACCCAGGTCCGTCTGCTTCCAGAGCCAGGGTCCCCCGTGGCATCTCGCGGCCCCCAGCGTGCGGTGTTGTTTCACGGCCTTTTTGTGGTTTTCCAGGGTGGCGGGTGCTGCTTGCCCCCACCGCCCCCGTCCAGCTGTGCAGCTCGGGGCTGTTCAGATGCCTGCTGGCTTCCCACCCCGTTGGCGCGGGGCTGTTGCTGGGCCGGGCTTGTTTGTGACCCCGTCAGCCTGGCAGGGAAGTGGCGGGCTGTGTGCAGAGCTTCCCGAAATAGCCTCAGGCTCCCCGCCAAAGATAGGAGAGCCAGACTGTGCGCGGTGGGCTGCGGCCTGGAGGATGACTCAGTTCCCGGCACCCCAGCCACCCCCATTTCTCACCCTCCCCTCCAGCTCTTCTGCCCCAAGTTACCCCAGCCGGGGCCACCAGATGCCCCCAGAGAGTGCCAGCAGGCTGCCAACTTTGGGGTACTACCTGGAAGGGGCTTGGTGGAGCCCTGGCCCCAGAACCAAGGGTTCTCATTCCCTCCCTGTGACTGACTTGCCGATGACCTTGGACAAGGCCCAGTTCTTCTCTTGGCTCTAGCTTTCCGGCCGGCAATGGGGGAGAGCGTGTCTGCCTACGTCCTCGTGTTATTCCGGGGACAGTGGTGCCACACAGGCGGTGGGAAGGCTGGTGGCCATGTCGCTGCGTTACCCGACTGTTGTGAGGGTGACGGCACAGCCGGGCGGGACGCCTGTTTGCAGGGCTGGGCCGCCATCCTCACCGTCACTGTCATCATGGTTAAGGGCAGCTGCCGTTTCTTGGGTCTTGTTTGCCGGGTGCTTTACCAATTCATTGCCTCTTAATCCCCCCCTCCCCTAAATACTCTATGGGGTGCACACACACGTGGCGTTGGCCCTGCTTTCATGCACAGAAGGACTGAGCCTCCGAGAGTTTGAATGACTCGCCGAGGCCAAGAGAAGGGGGCACGAGGGGAGCCCATTCCCGCTCTGAAGCCTGCGTTCTGCCTCCGATGTCCTGCCCCTCCTCCAGGGTGAGCCTGTGCCCGCGCAAGGCGTTTCCTTCCAGACCCCGAACCAGTTCTCTTGGGCGCCGCCCGTGGCAGCCGGAGCAGCTGGAAGGCTCTGGATTCCGTCTACGTTCACACAGGGGCCCTGGTGAGGGACGCACGAAGGCCCCACCTCAGTAGGGAGTCCTGGGGGCATGAGGGCGTTGCCGGACCCGGAGGGGCTGCCCCTTCAACCCCCCTTTTATATTGTGCATTGAAGCGACATCAGGCCTGGGGTTGGGGGGCAGTTGCTCCCCGCTCCTCACACAGCCCAGTGACACCCAGTTATCCAGACTTTGCAGGTGAAGGGACGAAGCTGTGTGAGGTGCCCAAGGTCACCAGCTCCTAAGTGGCAGTGCCAGCCCTCTGTCCCAATCTGCCTGGCATTCTTGGGGCCCCTCCAGGGCCCAGAGAGGAGGAAGCTGCTGGCCCCTCATCCCTGTCCCTTCCTCCTCGTCCAGGTGCGGGCCTGGGGACACGAGAGGGCAGCAGTTGGCCTGAGCAGGTGTCGGTGGCCACTGGGGACTGCACGGGTCTGGGCTCTGTCCCCAGAGCTGTGCTTCTGTCATTCTGGCCTCCACGCCTGTGGCTGGTGTGACTCAATCCACATGCATACCTGTGTGTGTTTACACGCACGCTGGCTTTTGCTCTGTGACTGACCCCCTTTCTCTGTCACCCCTGGGTCAGGGCAGGCGAGCTTTAGGGCAGTTGCATGTGACCCCCGCCTGGACCGCGTTGGCTGTGGGGCGCACCGGGACTGAGGCAGGGTTGTTTCCAGCTGGTGGGGAAAGGTGCTCACGTGCCAAGCCATGGTCCCTTAGCCTCCGTTCCAAAACCCGGCCAGCTCTGAAAACCGAACGCTTTCAAAGCTCATTTGGCAGCAGAATCCCGCCTGAACTGAGGTGAGGCTATTTATAGTCCGAGTGAGGCTATTTTTAGTCTTGATGCATTCCCTGTTCACGTATTTCACTGCAGAAATGTCAGATTTGATTATTGGATGCTGCTGAAAAATGCGAGGAGTTCTGAGTTCTTCAATGTATCTGGCCCGAGGGCAAGGCCTCTCTGCTTTTGCACCAGTTACGAAGAGCATCTGCCCCAGCCCCCCGCGGTGTCCCTGCCCCGAGATTCCTGGAGCTCCAGGCGGACGCCACCCACCCAGCCCCGGGCAGCACCAGCAGTTAGACTTTTCAATATCACCGTAGGCAGTGTTGCCAGGCACGGCATGGGGGGCTCTACACACCGTGCCCCCTTTACAGATGAGTAAACAGAGGCTCGCAGTTTTCAGTGTCATTTCTAAGGACAGAGAGGTGAGTGGGGCGAGTGCGGGAGCTCAGCCCCGCTGTCCCCTCCTGCCACCTCTCCAGGAGCGTGTCTAGGGACGTGGCAACGTGTCTCCCTGGGTCTGCAGCTGCAGCATGTTGAAGCTGGGGGTGGGCAAGCGCAGGGGGCCCCAGGGGCACCAGGAGGGCAGCTCAGCAGGGAGGAGAGGAGGCAGGAGCCCTCCAGGCTGCAGGGCCTCCCGGGCCCTCCTCCCCCTGTAGTGCCTGCCCCTCAGACAGTCTTTTCTGCACGAGCACCTGCGCACCCCTCCCCGCCCCCTCCAGCCCCGTTTGCTCCCAGCAGCTGGAGGACAATATCACTCTCACAACCCTGGTTCTGCAGTGCTCTCTGAAGCCATAGGCTCACAGGGGACCTCGCAGCTTTGCCCAGACCCCATCGGCCCACTGTTCTTGGGGGCCACGCCCCCAGACCATCGGGGGCTCCCTTACACCTGGGGGTTTGGTGGACTCAGAAGCCCTCGGATATCCATGGGCCCCCCACCTCCCCCATGCACATGCTCTTTCCCAGGCACCTCCCATCCCGCCCACCCCACAGCCCTGCCTGGAGCTTGTGCTTAGCCTCTTGCCCACTGGGGGGCCTCCCGCCCTCAGGGCCACATTGCCCCCAGGGCCACATTGCAAGGAGAGGTCTCACTCTTGGCCATCAGCGGGGTCCTGTGATGGCCGCCGTTTCCTCCTCTGTCGGGCGGGCACAGAGCTGTCAGCGGCCTGGGCTGAGGGCAGGCTCCTGCACCTCAGCCCCAGCTCCCCCAGTGGGGACTTTTTCTCGCTGCCCTTATGGGGCCAGAGGTTTCTCAGAGTTGTCAAGGCTTAAAGAAGGAACTGCCGCACGTGCTGGAGAGCTCCGAGTTTCAGTCCCAGCGCTGCCCTGGCTCCCTTGGCGGGGGGGGATTGTATGTCCACCCATGCAAGCATGGGTGGGTGGGTGCATACGTGCCTGTGTGGTGCATGGGTGCGTGCATGCAGGATGGGTGCACGTGTGGGCGCACATGTAGGTAGATGGATAGATGGCTGCATGGGTGTGTGCGAGTGGTGAGGTGGGTGCCTGTGAGGGTGTTATAGGTGGGTGGGTGGGTGGGTGGATGCAGTGACGGGTGGGTGAACAAATCAACTCCCTGCTCCCTCGGGCCTTCATCCCCCATCTATGCAGTGAGGGGGGTGGGCTATAAGATCCCATCCAAGTTCTTAGTCCCCTTATGACCCCTGCCACACCCCAAGCACCTGTGAAGAGCACCACACCTGAGCCCAGAGGCTCCAGAACCCTCTCTGGGCCCCACTGTCTACCCGCCTTGGGCGACCGCTGTGCTGGCGTGGCCACCCTGCCTTCATGCTGTGCCTGAGTGCGCACTGTCCGGAACTGGCAGGTCCCCTCTAATTGTCCCCTTGTCCCCTCTAATTGGAGGCACAGTTGTTGTCTACTGACATTTTTTTTGAGATATCCATTTGTCTATGGTGGGGGGATTGTATGTCCACTCAGGATGAATCCTGGAGTGAGTGGTAGGTGGCAATGGTTTCCCGTAGCAGGGACGGCGCCCCCTGGAGTTGGGCAACCCTGCGGAACCACCGGGGGTGACGCACAGCCCCGGGGCCTTGGACAGCTCATCTTCGGGGGGAGAACAAGATCTCTGAGCAGCACGAGTATGAAGTGGCGTTACCCACAGCAACACACGCCTTTCCCACCCGAGAGCCTGGCGGGGGGAAGGGCAGCTGTGGCGAGGAGGCTGTGGGCCGGGCATGGCAGGTGTCCCCGCGGAATAGGGACGCAGGTGGCACCCCGTGCAGGCACCCTGACTGGCCGAGACCTCCAGGCAGGAGGTGGTCCAGTCACCCGCTTCTGCACAACCCTGAGAGCCAGGATAAGGTGCTCTGGTGAGGAAAGGTGACTTCTGGAAGGTTTGAAGCAGAAGAGTGTCCTAGCCGACTGCCCTTTCTCACCGCGGGCTGGGGATCTTTGGTGAAAAAGCAAAGTCAGCTCGGAAAACTGGCCCATGACGGCGCCTGGAGCCCTCGAGGCCTGCAGGACGGTCTGGGGAGCCAGGCTGCTGGACTGCCGGCTCACCGAGAAAGGGACGGCTGCCGGGACTCGTCCGACAAAGAGGGGACACTGAGAACTGGAATTTTGCCTTTTTTTCCCTGAACAACAACAACAAAATCCTCTCAGAGATAAAACTCACACAACATGACACTACCCACGTCACGGGGACCGCTTCGGTGGCATTTAGCACATTCGCACTGTTGCGCCACCCCCGCCTCCCTCTAGTTCCAGGAGATTTTTATCCCCCAAAGGCGCCGCGTCATCCGCCATGTCCCCTCGCCTGGCCGCGGGCACCGTCCGTCTAATTTCCTTCTCTACGAACCTGCCCATTCCAACGTTCTCATGGGCGGAATCGCGTGCATCCCGGGCGCCGGGGCCTTCCAGCCTGCCTTTCCGGTTCTGCTGTGCCCCGGGCGCCCTGAGCTCACCCTGCACTTCCTGCTCCATGGCCCTGTGTCCGGCCAGGCCGCAGCTCCCAGCCTTACACTTGTCCCAGAGGGACGTTCAGGCAGGTCCTGTGAGCAAGCTCAGCCTGTGGGAGATGCAGGCCCCCCACCTCGTGGGGCGTTCCATGTGTGTGGTGGTGTGCTGAAGGGTGGGTGTGAGGCTGGGCGGTGCCCTGACAGCAGAGAGCACAGACTCAGCTCCAGAAGCCAGAGCCCAGGCTGCCTCTGGGGCCCAGGGAGATTCCTTCCCGGCCTTCTCTGGGCCGGTGGCTCCGTCTTGTAGATCCCACCCCAGGACTCTGGCTAAGGGGTCCATGCCTATCATCGCCCGGGCAGGTGACCCGTCGACTGGCCCTGCTCCAGACTGCCCCCTGGGAGGTCCCTCAGAGCCGCAGAGCTTTCTCTCTCCAGTTCAGAATCACTGGCCTGCAGACTGCCTCCTCAGTTGGTCTTCTCCATGCCCAGAATCGCCACCGCCGCCCCTGTGGCTCCTTGGGTGCTTGCGGTGCTGTGCTGAGCGTGGAAGACACAGAAATGGGCCAGAGCAGGCACTGCCCTTGGAGCCTTGTGGTCTGGGGATGGACAGAGGGAGGAGGGTCTGGTGCAAGCTGGAGGGGGGTTGCTTGCCCCCAGCTCCACCCGGAGTGGTCTGGGGGCTGGTGGAGTGCAAGCCGGCCCCCCCCGGACGCCCTGGGAGCAGGCCAGGTGGGCCAGGTGGGGAAGGGCTTTCCCACAGAAGGAACGGCAAGTGTGAATCTCAGCCAACGCCTCAGGCAACAGCGAGGGGCTCCCGCTGCGTGCCAGACGCTGGGATGGGAAGATGGGAAGACGAGAAGATAGATTGCTGTCCTTGATGCTTCAAAGCTGGGACCCAAGGTGGCTTCAGGGAATGAGAAGGGCAGGCAGAGCTGGAGAAGGGCCTGGGGCGGGGCACCCTGGAGGGGGCCTTCCAGCACTGCCAGGTGCTGTGCCGCACTGGGGAGGAGGGTGACCAGACTGGAAGCGTGGAGAGCAATCAGGAAGCCATCCTGTTGCCCAGGGAGAGCCAACAGGGTCTGATCCCTGGCAGAGGGGGATGGGGACCACAGGTGGGCAAATGAGGGAGGCCTTGGTTCTGCGTGGTGACGCGGGATCCAGGGGGAGGGCCCTCAGGTGGTGCTTGGGGACCTGGTACCATCTTGGCCTGGTCCCCAGCCAGTGAGTCTCTGGTGGAACTGCCTGGTCTCGTTCGCTTTGATTCATTCTTCCATGAAATGCCCAAAAGGAAGGACTGAAGGTGCTGGGTCCTACCTGCTTTGTGGAGTAAAAGCTCAGAGAGTGAGGTGTGGTTTGGTTTTCACTGCCCAGCTGCCCAGAAGGTCACACCTGCACCTCGGATTCCCTTGGGCCTGTGCAGCCGAAAGGTCCGGCACTCCCCGATAGGGGGGCAGGTGGGACAGAGGGGTGGGGACAGCCACACCTGGTTCTGGCCTCTTCCAGGGCTGTGTCTACATCTCCTCTTCCGTGGTTAGTAATTCAGGGCTCTGCCGCTTCCCCTCCTGCTCCTCCACAGGCTCCAGGGCTGGTCCCTCTGCTGGGGTGGGCATGGGGGCTGGAGAGCCCGGGAGGCTCGCCCTAGCGAGCCCAGCATCCAGGCTCTGAACTCTGACCACCAGTGCCCCTGTCCCGATGGCCGCCCCAGCCTGAGGGTGCGGTCCGCAGCCTGTGGAGGAGGACAGGAGCTGCAGCAGTCACTGTTCCTGCCGTCCCCTGTCTCTGACTGGCACGGGGTTTCTCCAGGGCGCTGATTAAGTGTTTGTGGGATGAGAGATTCATGGGGCCACTTGTGCTCTCGGGGACATTCCCTCCTTTGCTCTTCCCACGATTCCCATTAGGGATACACACACACGAGTGCGTATGCACACACACACACTTCCCCCATTCGGGATCCAAGGCTGCGGAGCACTCCACCTTGCCCAAGGTGAGCAGCGACTTTGGTCCCCACCTTCCCGGTCCCCGTTCAAGGCCAAGGGCCTGACCTGGGGTGGGGGGGCAGGGAACTCCTAGGACTGCAAAGCCCTGTGGGGAAATGTTGGGGCCATTCTTAATGAAATCCTGGGGCGCACCAAGTGCACGTGGTTCCCCTAATGTGGACACAGCCAGGTCCCTGGGCCCAGGTTGTGGGTGGCCACCCCAGCACCAGAGGGCCCGAGGCTGGGGGGGTGGGCAGAACAACTGCGGGCCTTCCTCTGTCAACCCAGGAGGGCTTGCTGGAAGAGGAGGTCAATTTCCCCACACTTCCGTTCTGGTGGAAGGAGGCAGTGGTCTGGTCCCAAGCCTTCAGTGTTGTCAGGAGCTGCAGACGCAGAGAGCCCGACCCAGGCCCCTGAAGGCACCCTCCGGGGCGAGGGGCCATGGTGGCGCCACGCCCACGTCTCTGTTCGAGGGAAGCCTTCCCGGTGAGAGGCTGGTGCAGAGCTCTCCAGGGTGGCTCCGAATAGAGGCAGAGCTGGTCTCCTAGGCACCATGGGCGAGGCACCCACTTGCACGCTCGCTCCCACTCAGGTCCCAGCACCGCCCTCTTCCAGGGAGCAGCCCCCCTTCCCAGATGGAGAAACTGAGGCCAGAGTTATGTGACACAGGCAAGTGGCTGAGCTCAGCCTGACGTTCTTCCCGCTGACCCTCCACCTGGCCCTGACCTCGGGGCCAGGATCTGGGACTCGGTCCTGGGACCCTCAGAGCTGGCTTGAGGAAGCTCGACAGGGCTTGGGATCGGGAAGTGTCCCAGGACCCAGGTGGCCCTGGGAGTAGAGGTAGGGACAAGTTAATGTCTCAGGGAAGAGCCCCAGAGAGAGGCGGGGTGTGACCAGGTAATGAAAAAGTGTCACTCTCTACCTCGTCCCCATTTCTTTTAATTTTGCTCTCGCACAGTTTCCCCGAACATCTTACAAATGTGTGCATAGTTCTCTTGAAACAATCATGGTATTAGCAGACTGGGGACACTTGTAGACGAGGCACCTGGGGAGCCCCTGGCACCAGGTCCCCCACTCTGAAGGCTTCCATGGGGGAGGGGAGGGAGATGAGGGAGTCCCACAGGAGGGAGAGCTCCCACCTCGGGCCTGCGGGAGGGGTGGGCCTGGGTTTGAAGGCGATCCGAAGATCCCATGGCCTGAGCTCCCCACCCCACAAGTGGTTCAGAAACACGCGAATCTGAGCAAAGCCTACTGATGTGCGATGAATTTACAAACAGGCGTGCAGAGCGGGGCCGTGTGTACACAGGAGCCTGCTGTTCCTGCAAAGCTGTGTCAAGATGTCACCGAGCTGGGTTTTATTTTCATCCCAAGTATTGTGTCTGTTCAGCGCCAAGCCAGCGGGGCACTGTGCACACGGGGCGGGCTGAGCTGTGGTGTGGCTGCCTCCTGGAGGGGAGAAGCCTTCAAGGTCGCTCTGGGCCCCAGGCAGGTGGACCCAGGTTCACGGAAAGTGTCCACATGTCACGGTGACATCTCTGCATGATGAAAGGGTGGTGTATGTCCAGGACCCTGGACTTGGCATCACCCCGTGTCTGCCCTCCACCCCTGACCGGCCGTGTCCTCCCCTGCACACGACTCCCGCAGACTCAGAAGGTCCACCTGGAGACTTCAGGATGGTTGGAGAAAGGAAAACCTCTTCCACCGATTTGGAATCTTGAGTCGTTTGCTGACCTTGGAGTAGAGTGAAATGGATCTTACGCCCTTTCAGAGAAAAAGGTTTTCTCCGCAAGTGGAGAACCTGCAGACGGGCAGAGGGAGGTGCTTCGTCCTGCCGTCAGCACGCTGTCCTGGTGGTAACGGAAGTCCCATCTGTGCGAGCTCCGGCGAGAAGGGAGCCTGCCCCGAGCGCCCACGTCACTGTGGGAGTCAGGACGGGCAGCAGCCAAGGCGGTGGCTGCAGCTGCAGATCCAAATGCCACCAGGACTGGCCCTGCCACTCAGCTCTGTTGTCTCTGACGGGCTACCTGGAGGGGACAGGCTGTATGCAGCTTCCTGCCTTTGCCCCAGTGCAGGACCCGCTCACGTTCTCTTTAAAAAATAAAAATGAAAAAAAACACATCAAAAACGTTCCTGGAAGTTTAAGCAGGACCAAGAGCGTGGCTTGCAGAGGGAGGACACACCACAGCCCTCTCTTCCTGCTCTGGATCCTTCGATAAGATCGAACAAGTACTGTGCAGGGTCTGCGTGGGCAAAGATGTGCTATTGGTACCTAAGAAACCGTGAGGAATTCCCAAGAGATGACATGAAAACGGGATCAGACTGGAGTAGGAAGCAATGGCCAGAGTTATACCCAAGAGGCAGAGGGGTTTCTAGGTGTAGTTCACAGGTGGGGTCGCTGGAAGCCAGGCCCCCTTTTTGGGGGTTGACAGAAGGGACACCCCATGATTGGGGACACGGAAGGCGGTATGCTGCTGTGGAGACAGCAGAATTTTGAAAGCCCGGCCAGGCTGAGAAGAAAACATAGCGATCGTGAGGTCCCAGCTGTCCAGAGAGAGAGGGGCCAGCCTGGTGGAAAGAGGCTGGTTTGAACGGCATCTCCCGAATGCTGCCTCCAAGCGCTGACCCCTGGTGCCCACAAACGTGACCTTATCTGGAACTAGGGGCTTTGCAGATGTGATCAAGCTACGGTGGGGGTCTCCCGGAGCACAGCGGGCCCTGAGTCCCGTGACCGGTGTCCTCAGAAGAAGGTGATGTGAGGACACAGGGACCCAACGACACACAGAGAGAAGGCAGGGGACAAGAGGAAGAGATGAGGGGAGTGTAGCTGCAAGTCCAGCGACGCCAGGGACAGCCCCCGCCTCCAGAAGCCAGGAGAGACTCCTGATTTTGCCGCTTGTGGCCCCCAGGACTGTAAGAGGATAAATGGGTGCTGCTTAAAGCCACCAGTTAATGGTACCTTGTGGCCAGGTAACAAATACATGCTCTCTCTACTTGGGAGGAAGACCGAGAAAGGCGTTCGGAGACCCACTAGCTGGGAATGTAGGGAGGTCTCGGGTGGGTAGTAGCCCAGGCTCTTGGTGAAGCAAATATAGATCTTCTCAGGAAAACAGATCCTGTCCTAAGTCTCCAAGGGTTTCTACAAATAACCTCCACAGAAAACGAGCCGTTCGGAGTCAAAAATAACCAAACGGAAGAGCAGATAAGGCGCCCTCCCCGAGCCTGCTGGAGCCAACACGGACGGCCGACAGCAGAAATGGGCCCTCAGACCTCCAGCCGCGGCAGTGTGTAGGCAGTGTTGGTCAGATCAGTGTGTGTGCCGCGTTTAGCGCTTGTTTTTTAAAAAGGTTTTATTTATTTATTTTTGGAGAGCAGGGAGGGAGGGAGAAAGGGTGAGAAACACTGATATGCGAGAGAAACATCTGTCGGTTGTCTCTCACACACGCCCTGACTTGGGATCAAACCTGCAACCCAGGCACGTGCCCTGACCCAGGATTGAACCGGTGACCCTTTGCTTTGTGGGACGATGCCCAAAATGCCCAACCTACTGAGCCACACCGGTCAGGGCTCTTTGCTGCATTTAAATAAATAAAAGGCAAGGTTGCAAGTACATGCAGGAAATAAAAAGCCATTAAAAATGACGAAGCGGATTGGAAAAGAACCGAAGAGGGTTTTTACAGGAGAGCAGTCGGAGCTGAAGGAAGGGTGAAGTGAAGAGCTCACCCAGAGCACCGCGCTGGGAAGACGCGGCCGCTGCAGAGAGGAGGCGCGTGGAGAAGATCACCCGGCATCCGTCTCGTTAGATTTCCAAAAAGAAAAGCCAAGTAAGCCAGAAGCCGGGTTTGAAGAGAGGATCACCAGGCATTTTCTAGAACTGATGAAAGGCAGAGGCGGGGACGGAGGGAGGCTCGGAGAGGGGAGAGAACACCGGGCACACAAATGTGGCGCTGCTCACAGGAGCTGCCTGGTTCTCCCCTCAGGTCCTGGCGCTCATTGCCGCCTGCCCCCCCCCCCCGAATGACCTTCACCTTGACTCCCCACCAAACTTGTCAATGCCTCCTCCCTGCGCGTTACCGATGGCCAGCTCCTGAGAACGGAGAGGTCCTCCCTCTAGGAGAAGGTGACGGTGTGGGATGGGCCCTTTTGACTGGTGCTGAGTTTTTCCTCCCTCCCTCCCTCCCTGGAGCAGGGCGGCATCCGTCACGGGCGGGAGGGTTTTGTGGGGCAATGAAGGGAAGCTGATAACTCCGTAAATAAGAGCCAGTTGGTGACCTGGGATCCCGCCTTGATGAAATGTCGTGTTCCCTGGCAGTCCCGGGAGGCCTGGCGGTAGCAGCCACATGGCTCACTCTCTGAGGCTGCACAGACCTGGGCAGATGGTCCGGACCCCTAAGTTGGCGTGCACCCACATGCGGGCACACACGTGCACACCATCCCCTGGGGGCCCTGGCTGGGCCTTTGGGCCCCGGGTCCAGCATGGCCTGCTGCTCCCTTCTGGGTAGAACAACATTTGCACCCAGTTGCTGGTGGCCTGAGGCACCTGGACCCGTGCTCACCCAAGGGCGCAGCAGGCCAAGCCCAGGTCACAGGCCATACAACGTGGGTTCTGTGCCTTCTTCCCCGGCCTCTCCGTGTGGCTTCGTCGTGTGACAGCCCTTCCAGGCTTCCCTCCTCCCGCCTCACCTGGCTGCTTCCGAGCTCCGGCTTCCCAAGCGTGGTGCACTGCAAGTCCTGAGCATCTGCGAGGGGGTGGCAAGGCCCCCGCCCCGCCGTGGGTAGCAGCAAGCAGCCCTGCCTGCCTGTCTGTCTGTCTGGGGTTTATGCCCCTGCACACGCTCTCGGGGGACAGCCAGCCTGGCTCCACAAGCAGCCTGAGTCACACGCACTGTCAGGGTGCCGGCCTGTTGTTCCCGGCGCGCGGCGGGGAGGGCGCGCTGTTCTCCGAGGACGCCGTCGCTGCTCTGAGGGCTGCCAGCAGAGCAGTTTGTCATTAGCACTTTGGCTGCTCGGCGGCACCGTCTGCCAGGAGGTGGGTTTGGGGGTTGTCTGCCAAGCAGGTCCTCTTGAGTCCCCACGAAGAACCAGGTCCCCGCCGCCCCCGAGCCCCTGCTGAGGATGGAAAGACGAGTCAGACAGCTCCACTATGGTTTCAGCCGCCCTGGCGCTCTTCTGGCCCCGAGAAGGCGGGCAAGGCCCCTGGCGTGGGGTCGGGCCTGAGGCCCCTTCCCCAGCAATGCGGTCGATTTGGGCTGGAACCTAGGAGTTTGTATTTTGAAAGAAATATCAACCTTGATTTCCAAGATCAGTTGGAAACATTGTGTGACAACCAAGAGATGACTCTTGGATGAGGTTATGCAGGGCTTACTACAAAGTGGCCTGAAAGAGAATCACGAAAATTATTTCTCCAAACCGCACCTCTCTGTGAAAAAGCGCCAGAGCCGCCCTGCGCCTCACACTGTATCGGGGTTCAGAGGCGGCCACTGTCAACCCCTCAATAAATCCCTCTGGGCTTGAATACACCACTTACATTTTTTTTTATTATTTCTTCCCAAAATGGGCACACTTGCCTTTTTCGATCTCATGGGATTGATCTGAAAAAGCAGGAGTTTGAAGCTAAAAACATTTGTGAACTATAAAGTTCTATGATGGATGCTGGGGGTACAGATTCGTAGAAGTTGATATAAATTTGGACAATGACTGTTCCGTTCTGAGCCTCGTTCTATCCCAGCCGCACGGAGAGATAAATGTGACCCCGACGCTTCCGGAGTGACGGGGGCTGAGGCACCTTAGCTTTCCTCAGCTATAAGAATGGGCGGAACGACCACATGGGGACTGTGACTCAGCCACGAAAGGGGCGAAGCAGCCCTGACAGTGGCCACAACCTGGATGAGTGTCGGGAACGCGATGCTGAGTGAGAGCCCCAGACACAGAGGGGCCACCTCGCGTGTGACTCCACTGACGGGAAATGTCCAGAACAGACACACCCACCGAGACAGAAAGTGGCATGATGGGAGTCGGGGGGCTGGGGTGCAGGGTGTGGGGACCGAGGGTGAGCCCTGATGAGTACGGGGCTGCCCTTCGGGGTGAGAACATGTTCTAACATTAGACTGTGGTTCTGGTTACGCAACTCGGCCAACGTGTCAAAAACCACAATTTGCGCCCTTGAAGAGGGTAAATGGTGTGGTGTGTGAGCTGCGTCTCAATAATACATTATACCATCGAATACAGAGATAAGTGGGGGTAATGTATCTCCCTCGTGGCGCGTGTGAGGATTAGGTAGCTCATGATTTATTCACACTTCTGAGTGTGGGAAGTGATTGCAGGGATTTCTAAGCCTGGGGACCGAGCAGAAAGTCTGGTTTCCCACATGTCGGGGCGTCAGGGACAGTGAGGCCCTGGGAAGCTCCGGCAGAGGCAGGGCTGGCCGGGCTGAGCGTCCCCCCACCCCCGGCCTCCTCCCGGGGAGCAGCGAGGGTGCAGGGCTGAGGCTCTGGCCCCCAAGTTGCTCTCAGTCTGTAGCTGTCCAGAGCACCTATTGGTTGCTGGGGTCCTGCCGGTTTGGGGACCACGGTTTTATAGGAACTATGGGCACCGTGGGCAGTTTCTCTGAGCTAAAGGGTTAATGCTCCAGTGTGATGGCTGGAAAGCACCGGGCCTGCGCCCACGGGCTACAGCTTTTGCATAGGGAGCCGTGGGGGTGCGGGACCGTGGGGTGTGATAAGTGGGGGGGTTGGAAGGGGGCAGGGCTAGAGACACTGGTCTCCTAAAGCCCCAGCTAAGGGCTTGTGCCCGAGACCTGAGATCATCCTCACAGGCTGCACGACACCAGCTTTTGTTTGATTTTTGGACCAAAAAAAATCCTGATTTGAAGCTCGCGACCACCAATAGGCCCTGCATGGGCTGGCTCGGAGCCCGCCCTGGTGCTAGGATCCTGCGTGTGGTCAGCGGGGGTGGGGGACGGCGGTCAGCTGAGCACGGAGCCCCCCACCCCGGCAGCAGGCTATTCTGGGGCCAATCTGTCTGCGGACCTGGGTGTCAAACGCAGGAATTAGCTGGGTGTGAGGACAGAGAACTGGCCACCACCAGCTGAGCAGCACAGAGGCCACTGGCAGCCTTGGCCCCTGTCGCTTCCCTGGCGTGGAGTCAGAAGAGGCTGGCAAACCCTGAAGAGGAGCTTTGCTATGAGGGGGACAGAGAAATGGGACGGTCCCGAGAAGGCGGTGGGGTGAGGGTCAAATCATTATGTTATACACCTGAAATGAATATAAGGCTCCATGTAAATTATACCTTAATTTTAAAAGTTATCTCTCCCTGGCTGGTGTAGCTCAGTGGATTGAGCGCGGGCTGCGAACCAAAGGGTCACTGGTTCGATTCCCAGTCAGGGCACCAGCCTGGGTTTCGGGCCAGACTCCCAGTAGGGAGCACGGAAGAGGCAACCACACATTGATGTTTCCCGCCCCCCCTTTCTCTCTCCCTTGCCCTCTCTAAAATATAAAGTAAATAAAATCTTAACAAAAAAAATCTTAACAAAAAATCAATGTGTGGTTGCCTCTTGCGCACTCCCTCCTGGGGATCTGGCCCGAAACCCAGGCATGTGCCCTGACTGGGAATCGAACCAGTGACCCTTTGGTTCACAGCCTGCGCTCAATCCACTGAGCTACACTAGTCAGGGCTTTAACAAAAAATTTTTTTAAAAAGTTATCTTAAAGAGAGAGAGCGCATGAGCTGTGGGGTGTTGGTTTCGGGGAATATTAGAGCTGTTACCGTACGTTTGCATGCTGGCGGCTGGAAGGCTCTGGGCTGCACTAGAGGGACAAAAACTGATGGGGGAGAGTGTGCTGCCAGAGAAGGTTCTAGAATGACAAGAATGGCACCGGGTGCACGGAAGGGCAAGAGGTCAGGGGCTGAAGCGTTCACAGTTATAACAGGAGTGGCGGGTGCAGTGGGAGGGTGGGGGCCTGGCTGTGGGAATTTGAGGAAATAAAGCAAAGTGAGATCAGGAGAAGGTAGGGAGTAGCTAGTGTGGGGTGTCAGGCGAGGGGGCCGGGGCAGGAACAGGCCCCTCAACACGCTCCCCAAGCACAGCTGTGGGGCCGCAGCTCCGAAACAGGCTGCCGGCCCGAAGTCCCTCTGCGTCCGTTTCTGTCGTCACGTCTAAGAGTCCGGCGGCGTCTGTTTGAGCTGTACTCCATGTTGAGAGTGGGGCGCACCCCCCAAGGCCAGCGTGGCGACAGTCACAGTGGCAGCGGGGTCCCCAAAGGGGGGCGTTCCAGCTGCTGCCCTCATGCTTGTCTTGGAGGGTCTGAGTCTCCGTTTTCATGTCCTCACATGAAATCTCTCCCCTTTTCCTGACAAGCCAGGCGGGAGCTGGCAGGCCCGATAAGGGAGTAAGAGTCAGAAAGTCGGGGTGCTGATCCCTGGAGCAGGGGGCCCCCCTCTCCGTTTTGCTCTCTGCACAGGAGTGATAGGAAGATTCCCCTGCCCGCTACCATCCTGCCTGGGGCTGTCTGGGCCTGGGCATCAGAGAAGACGCGCAGCAAAACCCTGGCACATCTTCCAAGGGCCCTGCAGCCGCCATGCTGTTCCCAGTCCTGCAGAGCCGTGCGGGCTCTGCGGTGCCCCCAGCCAGCCACTGTCCCGCGGGGTCTGGTGACAAGTCCTCCAGTGACTTGGCAGTTGTCCCCAGCTTGGCACTCAGGCACACGCAAGGAGAGTGACTGCCTGCCCTGCAAGGTCGGGGACTGCAGGGTGCCCAGAGCTGTGTCTTCCTCTCCGCAGGGTGGGGCCGTGGAGGGGAGGGTGTGCCCTGTCCTCCAGCTCGGCACTCCTGCGAAACCGGGTGTCATCACCTCGCTTATAAAGGGGTGTTTGGGCTGGAGCGGGGTCCTCTGGGTGGAAGTCCAGTGTCTAGCAGGTAAGGCAAAACTACTCTGAGGCCAGGGATTCCCCCAACCCCAGCTCCTTCCAGCTCAGACTTTCTTGGGGGCCGTGCCAGCTCCTTTTTTTTTTTTTTTTTTTGAATATATGTTGTTGGTAATGCTCTTATAGTTTTCCCAATATTTCCCCCCTTTGCCCCCTCCGCCTGGTACCCCCATTCCCTCCAGCATTCCCAGCTTAGTTCATATCCATGGGTTGTACATATAAGTTCTTTGGCTTCTACATTTGCTATACTGTTCTTAACCTCCCCCTGTCTGCTTTCTACCTACCGTTTATGCTACTTATTCCCTGAACGTTTTCCCCCATTCTCCCTTATCCCCCTCTCTGCTGATAGCCCTCCATGTGGTCTTCATTTCTGTGATTCTGTTCCTGTTCTAGTTGTTTGCTTAGTTTTCTTATTTTAATTTTTTTTTTTTAAAGATTCAGTTGTTAATAGTTGTGAGCTTGTTGTCAGTTTACCTTCAGGGAACAGAGAGGCAGCTGATCCTTAACTTCTTATACATACTCCGTCACCCTGGGGCACAGAGGACGGCCCCATCCCCTCCCCTGCCCTGTGACCCCCTCGTTCCTCTGGAGCCTGCCTTCCTAGACGGCAGCAGGTAAAGTCCTTGTAACCTCACCTGTTCAGGCCCCTGATTGGAGACCAGCCGTTTCTAAAGCAGCCCACAGAGGAAGGGGGCTGTACTAGAGGAAGTGGAGGGGAGACCCCAGAAAGCCAGAAGGGGTGTTCCAGATGCCCCGGGTCCCCAGAGGCTGCCTGTGGCCCCATCCTCCCTGCTCCGCTGGCCCAGCTTAGAGTAGCGCCAGGCCTCGTGGGCAGTATACAGCTGAATGGCGTTTGGGCGCATTCCATCCCGCTGTCCCCAAACAGCCTTCTCCCAAATTTGGTCTGTGATGTCAAAGCCTGGCTAATCGAGGAAACACAGATTCGGTCTCTGAACTCGCTGCTCCTGCTTCCCCTCCCAGGTAGGGTGTCCCACTGGCCACTGACCGAAGGACTTGTCCGCCCTTCCTACCTGTGCTGTCCGTACCCCCTCTGAGCCCCGCCCTGATGACCCCCCAGTCTTCACGGCGGCCCCTCCAGCCCGGTCACTCTGCCCCTTTGAGCCCGAAGCTGTTTCTGCTGCCTGGATGTTGCCTTTTCCCCACGATGCCCAGAGGGTCCCTGATGACCTTGGGCTCCTGGCCTTGATCCCTTGGGTGTCACCACGTGTTCTTGGGCAGCTGCTCCCTTTGTGGGCTCCGGCTGGACAGGCCGCCTGAGAACAAGGACGGAGACCCCCAACCCCCATCCAGGCCGGGGCTCCAGACACAGGCAGATGCTGCCTGGGCCGCACACCTAGTCAGGGCTAGCCCCGCCTCCTATGGGCTCCCTGGTTGCCATGCCTAGTGGCGTCCACTCTGACGTCCTCTGGCCCTGCTATTTCCTCAAAGACACCGATAAACATGAGGCCAGGGTCATGAATACAGAGGTTCTGGAAGCCTAGGGCTTTTTCTAGAGACCAGGGGCCAGTTGCCACATGTGAGGCTCACTAGAGGGTCTGCCCATGACCTCCCTACGGAGGGGCCGTGGGTTCCGTGTGCACTGGTCACCAGGATCCTTTGCCTGGCTTCCCTCATAGAAGGGCCTCTCGGGACTTGTGTTTGCCTTTCTCCCCTCGCGGTGTGCCAAGCCCCCACGAGCCCTGTGGAAAGCAGTGAACAGACTGTCCGACCGTCACGACTCCCGCGGGACGGAGATGAAATGTGTGTCTGCCCCACGTGCCCAGGCAGCCGGAACGCGGGCGATAAGACGTCTGAGGGTTCAGCTGGCGGGCGAGGAGGGCTGGGGGGGATGGGGGAGGTGGCAGGGGAGGCGGGCACGCAAAGCACACCGCCTTCTCTCATTAGGGGGTTGGTGTCTGGCCGGGGACCCTTTCATGTCCACCAGGACCTGCCAACCTTTGTCCTTTGTCCTTCAGCTCTGGGAGCTGGGCTGTCCTTCCCAGGCTTAGTGTCTGCAGCCCAGCCCTGCAGCTGGGCCCCGCGCAGGCCTGGACGCCTGCCTTCCTGAGCTGCTGCCCAGGGCTGAGCATCTCTGTGCAGGATGTAAGACTCCTGTCAAAAGTCAAAGGAAAGATGAGACAGATTCAGGAACTCGCCCTCAGTCGCAGCTGGGAGATGGTGGGAGGTCTGGCTGACCCCAAGCCCACTGCTGACAACCACCGACTGCCCTTCTCCAGCCGGCAGTACACACTCTGCTGCCACAGAGGAAAAGCGGCCCCCAGTTCCACCACCCTGACCTGACCCTCGCCAGCACCCAGAAAACAGCATTCCAGATCATTGTACAGATTTACACACTCGGAGTGGGAGCAAGTTTTTTAACGCACAGGCCATGCTCCACCTGCATTTTAAAAACTTTTCTTGAATTTAACCAGAGACAAATCTTCTGTTTGCAGTTAGCTACCACGAAACAGGACAGAACTGCTGAACGCCAGAAAAACATTTCTTCCTCGTAAATGATAATAACTCCTAACAGGTTAAAGTTAAGGGAGAAAGAGAACAGCTTTTAAACAGTTTTATTGAGATATAATTCACATAACATACAATGTACTCATTCATAGTGTGCAATTCAATGGGTTTTGGTATATTACATTATTAGTTTCTTTAAAATTGTAGTAAGTAGCCCTGGCTGGTGTGGCTCAGTGGACTGAGCCTCAGCCTGTGAACCAAAGGGTCATGGGTTCAATTCCCAGTCAGGGCACATGCCTGGGTTGGGGGCCAGGTCCCAGTAGGAGGCGCACGAGAGGCAACCACACATCGATGTTTCTCTCCCTCTCTTTCTCCCTCCTCTCCCCTCTCTAAAATAAATAAATAAAATGAAGTCGTTAAAAAAAAAACCTGTGTGTTGTCCTCCAGCCTGCCCACCATTTCCACTTGCCATGCTTTTTATTCATCTATTTATTCATCGCTTATAATCTGGTTTTTAAAAACATGTGCTATATTTATGGTGCTTCCCCATTTTTCCCCCTGAGCTCTGCCACCTCACCCATCCGCTTTTATCTTTCTGTTGCCAAATCGTTTCTTTTTAAATTTTCTGTCTCCTTTCTTCCACCTCTCTGCGCCCACTAGTTTCTAAGAGTCTACACCTGTAACTTCTGAGTCGACGGAGAACAGCTTTTCTGAAGCCTTCGCATGCTTCTCTGGATGAGTCCTCTTGTGACACGTGCCCTTCACTTGCCTCCCACCCTTAATTCACAGGCCCCGTGTGGGTCCCTCCCTGATTGTTATTCCTTCTACAGAGTGGTGCGTGAAGGGGGGAGCAGTCTGCAGCTGCATTTGGGGTTAACTCTCCTCCCAGAGCTGATACTCATTCTACCCCGGGGTTCCATCGCTCTCGGGTTTTGGGGTTCCCGTGGTCATGGCTGTGCACAGCAAAGCTCCGTAGAGCTTCAGCTCTCTGTGCTATGACCAGCCCCTCACTGCCCCTTCTCCCTCTCTCCCAAGCCTCACATCCCCCCTGGCATCCCCCTCAGCTGGAAAACTAGGTTCCGTCCTAGAAACGGCATGTCGGAATGATGTTCCCATCAGTTCTCACTCTTCCTCCGTTCCAGAACATGCGGTCGTGTCTCTGCATGTGCTAAATCCTGCCCAGCAGCCCCTGGGTGGGAATCACCCAAGTGTCCCGTCACTGAGACGTCCACTGTAGTACGTGTACCCCAAGACTCACTGGACAGCAGTGAGTGTGAACAGTCCACAACTGTGGGAATCAACGTGGACAGATCCCACGAACACAGCATTGATCTGAAGAAGTCAGAGTCCAAAGAGAAGGTGCAGTGTGATTCTTGTGAAGCTGCTCGTCCCTCAGGTCGCAGACAGCTGCAGACGGGCGAGTCACAGGCAGATGCAAAGTCTGGAGACCGGCCAGAGGCAGGAGAGCGGCTGTCCGTGGCCGGGGAGATGTGATGAGAAGGGAGACAGGGTGGGGGCACTTCCGGGGTGGTTAAGTTTCTGCTTCCTTTTTTTTTTTAAAGATTTTATTTATTTATTTATTTATTTATTTATTTATTTTAGAGAGAGGGGAAGGGAGGGAGAATGAGAGGGGGAGAAACATCAATGTGTGGTTACCTCTAATGTGGCCCCCACTGGGGACCTGGCCCGCAACCCAGGCATGTGCCCTGACTGGGAATCGAACCCGCGACCCTTTGATTCACAGCCCGCGCTCAATCCACTGAGCTACACCAGCCAGGGCTCTGCTTCCTTTTTAAAAGATTTTATTTATTTATTTTTAGAGAAAGGGGAAGGGAAGGAGAAAGAGGGAGGGAAACACTGATGTGAGAGAGAAACATTGATTGGTTGATTCTTGAACGTGCGCCATCCAGGGACCGAACCTGCAACCCGGGCACCGTTCCCTGACTGGGAAGCGAACAGGCAATTCTTCACTCTGTGGGGTAGCACTCTGCCCACTGAGCCACACCGGTCACGGCTGAATTTTCTGTTTCATGACCTGGGTGCCGGTCACATAGGTGTGTTCAACTTGTGAAAAAACCACGCTCCTTATGCTGCGTGCACTTTTCTCTGTGTGTGTGACGCTTCCGTAAGAAGTGGGAAAACGGAACAAAAGACAGGGAGAGGCCTCTCCTGTCCCGGGCGCCTCCACAGCTCTGGAGCTCGCCACTCGCCCGGAGGACCGTGGCCGCGCCCTTCAGGAGGGGCGTGGATTTGGGGTTGGGGCACACGTCGGCTCTCAGCACGCTCCTTGAGCCCTGCACACACTCGGCGGTACCTGGCTGGTGTCCTGCACGGGCTGTGGCTCAGGGCTGTACCGACGTCCTCATTCCATCATAGCGATTTTCTCTCCGGGAGTTTTGTGCTGTTTTCGAGGGAGGACCTGGAACGGAAATGCTCCTACCCTGCCGTCTTCAATAGGACGTCCGGGCTGATTGCTGAACCGACCACAGGGGCGTGGCTAGAGACAAACATTTTATTTAAAAATGCCAGGACTCACTGAGATGAGGCACCGTGGGAAGCCTCTGGGTCACCGAAGTCCCTCATTTGGGGTCTTTTATGGCTCTGGGTTTGTCTTACCGTTGGCTACCGGATGGGCAGTGCAGTCTCATGGGGTACACAAAGCAGGTGAGCTCTGGTTTGCTGAACAGACGTCTCTCTGGGCTGTGTTCAAAGCACTTGAATGGGTGAGGATGTGAGTTTGATGTGGAGCTTGGGGTGACAGTTCTACCTGTGGTGAAGAAGCAAACAACATGGGCGTCTCCAGAGGCTGATGACCTGGGGACCATCTCCGACCCATTTGCGTGACACCCCCATCCTCTCTCTCTTCCTGAGGAGCCCATTTAAGAATTTCTCTCATCCCTGCTACCGACTCTCCCAAGAGTTCGGTGTATTCGCTCTCCCCGACCCCAACGACCAGCCATGCCTCAGTCTCTGGGCGGCGCCCCAGGGAAGCCGCCTCCTGGGTGGCCCTCGATCTTATCATGCAGCCAGCGTCCTGCCTCTGGTCACCAGCTACTACTGCCCCGGCGGGGCCCTTCTAAAATACAAAGCAGCCTTCTAACTCTACCACGGCCAGTCTTGGAAACTTGCTCTCGGCTTCCAGCTGACGACGTGTAATCTCTCCAGAGTAACCAGATATGTTCACAGCAGAGCCCCCGCCCTGTAGCGGAAAGATCACGTCGGGTGATTTGATTTCCTGGGTTACCGGCCGTATGTCTCCTTCAAGCATTAAGTTTTTATTTTAAAAAAATTGAGGTGCAAATCTTCATCAAATACATTCCGTCACCTTAGGCAAAAAGTTACTGTGAGTATGTTATTTCTGAAAGAACTTTATTGAGATATAGTCAGGCTATGCAATGCGCCCATTTTTCTTCTCTGTCTCTCCCTCCGGGACCCAGGCCAGTGTCACCCGGGAGGAGGTGTCCGCTGGGGGCTGCAGCTGCGGCTTGTTAGGACTGCCGGTGCGACGGGAGCGCGACGCTCTTACTCTCACGAGATGCGACACCCTCCCCCCGCCCTGCTGCCCCCCCCACCGCTCTGGCCCCCCCGGGCCCCCTACCAGGATGACGGTCCTTCAGTTCTCCGTGGCTGATCAGTGCTGACACACACTCTCTATACACGATTGCTTAGCAGACAGGGGAAACGGGGGCTGGGGACCAGAGGGGGCTTGTTCAAGGGCATGTGGTGGGCTTGGGGCGGAGCCGAGCCCAGATCTCCAGCCTCAGGTCTCCACCAGGCCCTTCCTCCGCGGTCTCGTACCCACCAGCCTTTGCACGAAGTGACTCTCCTGTCCCTTCTTTCTCCCTCAGGGGTCCTTGGTGAGTTTTGTCATGGTTGTTTAAGGAACCTTGTCTAGAAGTCCCAACACACAGCTCCCCGTCGCCGGGAAGGCTCGGACTCCAAGATGATCATAAAGGAATACCGGATCCCTCTGCCGATGACCGTGGAGGAGTACCGCATCGCCCAGCTCTACATGATACAGGTGGGTCGGGGCCCGCTGCCAAGCACAGTGCCGGGCACCAACAGTGCCCCATGGACATCTGGGGCTCTGTGGGCTGCCGGCGCTGTACTCACGGCATTTAACACCCGTCACCTCGCTGATGTTATCCTCATGTTTAGTCCGCTCGGGCTGCCTGGGGGCCTGAAACAACGGACATTTACTTCTCACAGCTCTGGAGTCTGGGAAGTCCAAGATGAAGGAGCTGACCAATTTGGTGGCCGCCTTCTTGCCAGGCCTTATATAACAGAGGGGACCGGGCGCTCTGGGGTCTTTTTGTAAGGGCACTCACCCTGGTATGGGGGCACCACCCTTCTGATCTGATCGTCTCCCCAAAGGTCTGACCCCTGGCTACCTTTGGAGGTTAGGCTTTTTGAGGTGGGGGAGGGGAAATAGAAATCCGGTCCGTGACTGCGCCTGTGACAGATGGAAAGGTAGGAGGCCCAGAGACCTCGAATGACCCGCCCAAGAGCACACAGCCTGCCTCTCACCTCCCAGGTCCATGTGTCCCTTACCATGCCAGCCTGCCTGCGAACCCGCGGTGGTGGCTAGGTGGCTGATTTGTAAAGTCACAAATGAGTTTGAGGATAACAGTGTCCTGTGACAAGCCAGAGAATGCCACCCCACCCCATCCCAGACATCACTGGCCTCCCTACTCTGTGCCTGACCAGACTGGAACATGGCAGGGTCCAGAGCCGAGGATCCCATGCTTGTGGCCCAGATGTGACCACAGCTCCACTGGCTGGGGTCCTGCTCAATGGCGGTCCCCACCCCAGCTTCCCTGCCAGCTCTTGCTCACCCTCGGTGCCCCAGCCCTTTGCCTGGCCTGGCAGCTTCCTTCCCAGTTGAGAGTCTGACTCTAAACCTGGTCTGGGCCCAGCTCTGGCTCCTCTGGCCCGGCTGCCCCCCACCCCTGACTCAGGCATGGAATGATCACACAGGGTCCTTTGGAGCTGGGGAACCTGGGCAGCAGGGCCTCTACCTCCATCGCCAAGTTTGCTCGGTGGCTCCCACCCTTCAGGCCAGGTCCCTGCAGAGCCCGGACCCCCAGCTCCCTCCTGGGAGGAGCTCGATGACTCTGCTGGAGTTCAAGCAGACACCCAACGTAGGAAGCTTGGCTGGGAAGAGAGCAGAGGCAGACTCGGCCTCTCTGGGGGGCTGTTTGCTCCAAGCTCCTTCAGAAGCGCCACTCAGCTCCCTCTTGAACAACTCACCATAATTATTCCTTGAGAGCAGGGAGAGAAAAAGAGGCTACCACCAGCTCCCCCAGCTTGGGGCGCCCTGGAAATCGTTCAGCCAAGCAAACGTTTGTCCTGTTTGGCTTCTTAATTCCCACGGTGGACAGCCCCTCGGCTCCGCCTGGCTTACAAGGGTAGGGCACGTCCAGGTCCCGGGCGACCAACTTTCAGCTTCTAGAACATCCAAAGCTTTTTCAAACATTTAATCACCTCTGATTCCGGGCCCCTCAAAAACACCTGCTATCTTCATTGGCTCTTTTGAGGGTCTTTTTTAATTGAACATCTATCCTTATGCCGCCGATGCATGTAACACGTTCTCGACTTCCCCTGTGAGGCTCCGCAGGACCCAGGCTGCTCACCCCGCCCTCTCCCTTTCCCTTTCCTGAGCCCCACGGGCGCCCACCTGTCTCGTGTGCCGGCCTCCCCCACTCCCGCCTCCTGCACCTCGCTTGTCCCACCTGCATCTGGCCCCAAGTCCCCAGGATCTCCCTGCCCTGTGTGGGAGACGGACAAGCATGTTATCTCCGTTGTGTGACGGTTTCACCGGTGTGAACGCACGGAAGTCAGACCTCAACGGTGCTGTTGAAAGGAGAAGTTAAATTCAGTGGACTTGTCTGTGCCTGGCCTGGGCTACAGGGATGCATACAAAACACCTCCCGCTCCACTGGCGTGTCCATGAGGGGATGGGTGCATGTGGAACCCAGGGCACGCTGGAGTCAGCTGCTCGTGGGCTTCGGGCCACAGGCATGGGAGTGCGTGGCCCTGGGCTGGGCCTGATGGACACGGAGGGAGCTTCGGGGACAGCAGCTGTGTTTTTGCGGGAAGAAGAGCAAGACCTGACTTCATGTCCCACGAGTCCCGCTGCCCAGCTGGGATGGCTGGGAGGAGCAGGCCGCCTGCTGAACCAGCTGCCGCCTCCGTGAGGCCGTGAACAGGATGGGTGAACCCGCGCGCCCACGCCTCGTCTCGTGCCTGGCCAGTGCTCGATATACGTGTGAAAGGTTTAAAAACACACCAGCGTGGCCTGGCTGGGGGACAGCCCCCCATTCTAGAAGAGGCCCAACAAATGCTCAGCTCTGGACGAGCCATCCAAGGCGCTTGGCCAGGACCCTGGACAGCTCTGAGCCGCTGTCCTGGAGGTTGCCTGGCCTTTGCCCCGCTACCGCCCTCATCAGCCCACCACCCCAGAGCCTCCTGTTTCTGAAGGGCCCTGGCCCCGTTGGGTCTGCACTTGGCCCCAGGCCCACGTGGCTCCGGCCCCTCCCGGGCGGCCCCAGGTCCTCGGCTGTGGCTGCTTCATTCCCGTCTCTGCCTTCCCCGTTACTTGGCCTCCTTCCCTCTCTGCGTGTCTGCGTCTCGGTCTCCTCTTTTCCTGAGGACCACGGCCATTGGATTTGGGGCTCACCCCAACCCAGAAGCACCTCACCTCAACGTATCTAATCACATCTGCAAAGGCCCCATTTCCAAACTAGGTCACCGTCGGAGGTTCTGTGTGGACGTGAATTTTGGGAGATGCCTCTCAAACCATCACACCAGGGCTTGGGGAGGTCGGTAGACCCGCCCCCACCCCACTCACAGTTCCGGAACGTGAGACCACAGAGAAGAAACTGGGCCAGGATGAGATGGCGTGTTTTCCCTGAGGAATCCGTGCTGTGGGCAACCTGGAATCAAACAGGTCTGAGTCCAAGTCCCAGCTTTGCCATTTAGTAAGTGTGACCTCGGACAAGTCACCTGCCTCCCCCACTTAGTCTCCACCTGCCCATCTGTAAACGGGACGAAGAGTACCACCGCACCCCCCACAAGCGGTTGTTGCAATAACTAGAGAAGAAAGGACAAGTAAAACACTTACCACACCCACTGACTAACGAAGCTCCTGTATGCGGGGTGGCGGGGGGGGCGGTGGCCAAGAAATTGCCAGGAAACGGTCGCTGCTTTCGTGAGGGGACCTGGGCCGCCTTCCAGCAGTGCCTTTAAAGAGTCGGGGCTGGTGCAGCTCTGCTCTGACTCCATCTGTGACCTTGACCTGGGTCTGGTTTTTGTTTTTTTTTTTTCTTTTCCGTCTGAAGGAGAATAGTCTTTCCGGGCCGTGGAAATACAGCAGGTCTCTGTGCCCTTGGGAGGGTCGCACCCCAAGGGGAGGCCATGCTGCTGGGAGTGCCTGGCGGGTGCACGTGTGTGCGTAGGTATGTGTGCGCACACAGGGACATCTGTGTGTGTGAGCTTGGTGTTCAGGAAGCTGACCGGAGGTGGCCTGGGCGATGCCGTCATGTCACCATGGAAACAGGTGCTGGACTTAAAGTCACGAGCGTTTCCACCATCTGAGCTTTTGGACATGAGGAAGGACATTCGAGCAGAAGGACACTTAGAGGTGACCCAGGTGGCATGCCCCTCAGGCAGTGGCTCCCAGGCCCCTTCCCACTTCTTCCACGTGATCTTTCTGAAATCTGCGTGGGTGCCAGAGGCCGCGCTGGCTTTTGTGCTTGTGCGTTTTGTCTTATACTAGAATTACTTTTTAAGGTTTTCAACCACAGTTTACGTTTAATTTCATCGTGCATTGGTTTCAGGTGTGCAGCACCATGGTCAGACAGTCATCTGCTTTGACGTCGTCCCCCCGTCTCCAGGGCCAACCTGGCCCCACACACAGTTATGCAAACGTTACTGACGACGCCCCCCAGCACGATTTTGAGACCGCCAGTCTGTGCTTCTCAGCCCCTCACCTCCTCGCCCGGCCCCCCACGCCCCTGACACCCCCAATGTCAGATCTTCCGGTGCAGGGACACAGACGCCTCTGCGCTTACCTCACGCCGCCTGGTTGCTCCTCCTTACTGTATTCTTCTGGATGCTGCTGTAAACGGAAATAATTTCCTGATTTTCTTTTTTTGCATGGCATGTTTTTGGGTGTGGATTTTGAATCCTGCATCTTTGCTGAATTCATATGTCAGATCTAACAGGCTTTTAGGAGGACTTTTGACGATTTTCTGCACGTAAGATTATGTCACCGGTGAATGGCGATAGTTTTACTTCTTCGTCTCCAGTTCGGATACCTCTTATTTCTATTTCTTGCCTGATTTCCATGGCGATGGCTTCCAGTACAGTGTGGCATGGAGGGGAGACAGCAGCCATCCCCGCCTTGTCCCTGACCCTGGGAACACTTTCAGTCCCGGGGCGGACGGATGTCGGGATGAGGAGTTTGCGTGCGCGGCACTGGGAGTGGAGGGAGCTGTCTTGTCTCCTGCAGCTGTGCTGGGGCCCGTGGAACTGGTGTCTGGATTTAGGGGTCCTGAAGTGGCACACAGGAGCGAGCTGAGTCATTCAAAACCCCCCTCCCATTTGGCACGCTGGGGCTTGGTCTCCTGAGCCCCTTCCCTTCCGCAGGGGGCGCTGGCCCCCACACGTGACAGTGCCTTTGTCCCCACAGAAGAAGAGCCGCAACGAGACGTATGGCGAGGGCAGCGGCGTGGAGATCCTGGAGAACCGGCCGTACACGGACGGCCCCGGGGGCTCCGGCCAGTACACGCACAAGGTGTACCATGTGGGCATGCACATCCCCAGCTGGTTCCGCTCCATCCTGCCCAAGGCGGCCCTGCGGGTGGTGGAGGAGTCCTGGAATGCCTACCCCTACACACGAACCAGGTGAGCGAGGGCACCCATGGCACAGGTCCTGGGAGCAGCCCTCTGGGTAGGCTCACCCCCTACACCCCAAGGAGCCCAGACTTCTGGGGAACTGAGCCTGGCAGGGGCGCCCTGAAGGTCCCTCAGGGTTCCCTGCAGGGAACAGGCAGGAGAGAGTTGGTGCACCCCTGGGTACCTCCCATCCTGCCTGCGTGGAGGCCAGGAAGCCATGAGTTCAGCAAGGACCGTCTGAGAGCCCCTTGCCATCTGGGAAGGCTCAGGGAACACAAGCTCACTTGGTGCTCGCCTGAGAATGCAGGACAGTCAGCCAGCCGGGGAGAAACACGACTCGGGGGTAGACCAGACAGCCCAGATCCCTCCAACCCTGAAACCTTCAGTTACTCTGAGGTTTTACTAGATCCCATGTTGAACTGAGGTTTCCTTTGGATCCCCCATAGGGGGTTCTTCACTCTGTGCCCCCAACCCACCCTGCCCAATGTAGCTGAGCACCACTGGGTTAGAACAGATGGGGGCTGCACCCCGCTGGCTGGCCACGTGCTATGCAGGTGTGGTCCCCACAAGTCTCCTGGGGCTCCCTTCTCCACCCTCGGGGAGGGCCTGGAGCTTGCCAGGGGATCCACGGAGGTATTCCTCCTCCCGATAGCGCTTTCCTCCTCTGAACTCGCCTCCAGCCAAGAGAGGGGGGCTGTTCCCTTGTCACCTGACCTGACTCCTTTCGGGACGGGGGGCAGGGGTGGCCCGTCCCATGGGGTTCTTGACCAGTTCAGCCCCCTCAGCAGTAGGCTGCCACAGCTGTGCCTGCATTCACACCATGCATCACACAGGTGGACAATGGACACAGGGCTTCCAGAGGCTTCCTACAACATCTCCGTCTTCCCCCTAAACCCATCCCTTCCCCCAGCATGGCCTTGGCTGTTCTTGGGACAAGGGGAAGGCCCAGGAGGGGGACTAGTCAGACCAGCCTAGTCCACCGCTGCAGCCTGCTTCTCCCACTTGGGTCACATGGCGGGGGCCCTTTGACCCTACCCAGCAGGCCCAGCAGGCCCTGGCCCAGCCACCCTGTCCACCCACGGGTCCTAATGTTTTTCTTTTTAAAGATTTTATTTTATTTACTTTTAGAGAGAGGGGAAGGGAGGGAGAAAGAGAGGGAGAGAAATATCAAGGTGTGGTTTCCTCTCATGTGCCCCCAACTGGGGGCCTGGCCCACAACCCAGGCATGTGCCCTGACTGGGACTCGAACCGGTGACCCTTTGGTTCGCAGGCCGGTGCTCAGTCTACCGAGCCACACCAGCCGGGGCTGATGGATGCTCTTCTTCCCCTGCAGGTTCACTTGCCCCTTTGTGGAGAAATTCTCCATCGACATTGAAACCTTTTATAAAACCGACGCGGGAGAAAACCCGAACGTGTTCAGCCTGTCTCCTGTGGAAAAGAACCAGCTGACAATCGGTAACTGCCCACCACGGTGTTTCCATGCTGGGGAGGCCCGAGCCACAGGCGCCTGGTCTCCGGGCCTGGCGGGCTCCAGACCCGCTCCTGTCCTGGGCGAGGCAGAGTGCCGGGCAAGCCCGGGATGGGCAGGGGTGCCGGGGAGACAGGAGCGGCCTTCTTGGCCCCAGTTTCTGACATGCACACCACGTGCCTTTCCACCCTGAGCCCCTCCTTGCCCTCCCTTTGAGGCACACCCATCCCAGGAGAGCCTGTGTGCTCAGCGGGCCGTTGCAGGTGGACCACCTGAGCACTGTGGGCTGGCAGAGCTGTGTCCCCTCCATGGCGGGGGCCTCTGTCCCCTCCCCCCAGTTGACTCGTCCACGCGGGAAACAGCCCCATTGGTTACACCTACTTTTCCAAGAGAGGCCAGCTGCCAGGATTTTCACGGGAAATCACCCAACTCCTAAATGTTGGCAACTAATTTAAAATCTTTGTAAATAAACTCCTGCCAGCCAAACAAAACATATCTGTGGGCCAGACGTGGCTCAGCAGCCACCAGCCTGAAACGCTGGGTCACAGGCCCACGGCAGCGATCCCAGGCAGGCGCTCAGCTGGCTGTGGGGAGGGGCAGACTCCCAGCAGCCTCTCTGCCGGGTGTGAGGGCTCTTCCCTGAGCACAGCCCCCCACGGGTGCTCGGAAGCTGTTCCTTTGCTGACAGAATGAAGTGCCAGGCGGCCTAAACACGGAAGTTCATTGTCTCCCAGCTCAGGAGGCAAGAAGTCCGAGGTTGAGTCGTCTGCAGGGGTGGCTTCCTCTGGGGTCACCGAGGAAGCTTCGGCTCCCGGCCCCTCTCCGGCCAGCAGTCCTTGGGGTCCCTTGGTCTGTAAACTCGTCACCCCAATCTTCGCCGTCATTTTCACGTGGCGCGGCACCCGTGGGCCAGGCTGGGCCACGTCCCCCCTTTTGGAAGCATGCTGGTCGGACTGGACTGGGTCACCTGAGGGATCTTATTTTAGTTGGATTACGTTTGTAAAGGCCTATGTCCAAATAAGGTAACACTCTGAGGAACTGGGGGGTCCGGGCTCCAACATCCGAATCTGGGGGGACGGTTTTTGCCCATAACAGGAGCGATGGTCCCGGCTCAGGCCCCTGTAGCCCTTGTCCAGCCAGCGCCGGATGTGGCCTGAGCTCCCCCCAGCCCCCGCCAGGGGCCTCCTGCCCCGGTCTCTGACCCCGGCCCTCCCCGTGGGGGCCTTTCTGCCTGAGTGGCTGGGCAGGTGGCCTGCTCCAGGAGGGACTTTCACCCCACCCCCACCCCCGATGCAGCCACACTCCCTGCCCTGACCCCTCCCTGCTTCTGCAGAGCTAATGTCTGCATCTGCAAACCCCAGCCGGGACCTGGTGCGAACACACCAGGGATACGAGGCGGCCAGGGCCTGGCCGGGCCTCCCCACTCCCCCGCCCCAGTGCTACCCTCCCCACACATTCGAAAGAAGGGCTCTCTGGGCCACACACCTGTCCTGGGGTCCCTCCCAGCACACGTGTCCCAGCCCTGCGACCACACGAGCCTTGGGACCCAGCTCAATGGGCCGTTTTGATTTGGGGATAGGAGGCAGGTGACAAGAGGTAGCATGTCTCATATCCTCCCAGGAGTTGCTGCCATTCTTCTTGTCACTGCCTCCTTCCCAGGCCCCACAGGCGCCTAGTCCTGTTTCCCAAGTGCCCAGCCCTGTGGCATTGGTACCTGATGTCAGGACCACCCTGGGCCTGGCACCTCCTGCTGGGCACTTGAAGGCTCTTCCTGGCCCCTCCCTTCCACCTGGGAGGGTGCCTCACAGGCCAGCCTGCCCGAGGGCCATATGTAGTGCCACTTCCCCCTCAGGGGACCGTCCAGACACTTAGCCTGGCGAGAAATGGCCTCAGGCCCAGCTGCACTCCCATCGCCTCCCCCACCTGGACTCCCTGGTCCACGGCATGCGGCCCCCCCCCCGCCGAGCCTGGTCAGCGCTGCTGGGACTGGCTTGGCCTCATAGCACCCTGCAGCCGAAATGCCTCCTTCCCAGGCAGCTTTTCCCAGCCTTGTCTTCTGCCCACCCCACACCTCATTCCCCAGCCCCCGTGCGGCGTCAGTTCATCACCTTATGAATCTGCTGTGGCAATTGGTGGAATGCCCCGAAACATGGGGTTTGCTGAAACGATTAGAAAAGGCAACAGGGAAGCTGCAGGCCTTGCCATCGGGAGCTTGAGGTCAGAGGGGCCCAGAGCAGCATCCTCTCCGCCCCCGCTCCCAGCGTCCACCCAGCCCGGGCAGGTGGAGGCCCAGAGCCCCGGAAGGACTTGGAGGCGGCAGGGACAGGAGGAGGAGGGGGAGGTCAGGGCGGGAGTGACCACTCTCGGGGTCTCCCCGCAGACTTCATTGACATCGTCAAGGACCCTGTGCCCCCCAACGAGTACAGGACAGAGGAGGACCCCAAGCTGTTCCACTCGACCAAGACCCAGCGGGGGCCCCTGTCGGACAACTGGATCGAGGAGTACAAGCAGCAGGTGTTCCCCATCATGTGTGCCTACAAGCTGTGCAAGGTGGAGTTCCGGTACTGGGGCATGCAGTCCAAGATCGAGCGGTTCATCCACGACACGGGTGAGCGCGCCTTGTGCCGGCCCCTGCGTCCCCGTCCGAGTCCCCGCCCACGTCCCCGCTGCCTCTCTGTGTCGGGCTGGGATTCCGCATTCCCGTCTTACCCCCGGGAGGTGACCCCGACGCCTGCTTTATCCTGACCACCTGTAAACCTACTGAGCGCCTACAAACCACAGACAGTGGTTGCCGTCCCCTGTGGAAGCCCCAGGCCCTGCCCCCACACTGTGGTGTCCTGAGGGAACAGCCCCTGGGACAGCTCCCTGCTGCTCGCCGGCACCACCCAGCACCCGGAGGCCCTGGCCCAGCGCAGCCTCCCCAGTTGGGCTGGAAGCTCCAGGGGGACATCATAGTGTCCTTGTACCATGCAGGCCTGGCCCAGATGGCTGGGTTCCTCTCCCAACTAGTGCTGACTGGGGTCCTCCCACCCAGAGCCCTCGGCTCCCTAACTGTCCAGGTCATGGCATGAGATCAGTGCCACAGGCTTGTCCCAGCCCAAGGTTACTGACCTAGGAGTGGCACCTGAGCGCCGCCTTTGGACTCCAAGAGCCAACGGCCTTAGTTCAGATGTGAACAGACCTACACTGATGATACTGTATTTCACGTGTGTCACATCAGCTCATGGTCACCCTCAAGCGTGGCCACTGTCACCCCTGACTATAGAGGACAGAGTCTCCACGCTGGGTCTGAACCCAGACCTCCCGTCCTGAGCGAACATTCTCGGACTAGCAGGGAGGGGCATCTTGCTGGATGCCTGGCCAGTGTGGGTGCTGGCTGCTGCGGGGGGTGTCGTGCCTGAGGCCATGCAGCCTGGAGCTGGGGGGACCCAGACAGGCCTGGCTGAGGGGGAGCCCCCCCAGGGGCAGGGGATGAGAACGTTTCCCCAGGCGGGCCTTAGGAATGAAGGTATTTAGAAAGGATGGCCGGGGGTGGTAGGGGGGCCGGGTGCAACGGCCTTTCCCTAGGGAAGCAGGAGGTAGATGCTTGAGACCAGGAATGAGAAACCCAGACCCGCGTCCTCGAATGTTCTGAATAGCAGGTTTGTCAAAACAAGCCGGCAAACCACGAACATGAGCAAAGGCCCATTGGCAGGAGGAGGACTACGCAAAATGGGGCGTTTCAGCCAAATATGTATCATGCAACCGCAAACCTGAAACTCGCCCTCCAAAAAGAGCAAATGGTGAAAGATGCACGCAGTGTGATGCATACACGTTAAATGTCAACAACATGCAGACCAGCCCAGCATGCTGGGGAGGGGAGCACATCTGTGCCAAAACCGGGAAGAAAAGCAAACGATCACCCCAAAGTTAAGGGCAGACCCTTTGGGGGAGGGAGGAAGGTGAGTAGGGAGGGCTACCCGTGGGCTCCGTGTCTGCCCCCTGCTGGGAGGTGCGTGCAGGGCGCCTTATGGCTTCTCAGTGGTTTCTCAACCAGTTTTATTGAGGACTAACTACAGACCACACGCCGCTCCGGTTGTGAGAGGACAGCTCCATAAGTTGTAGTGTATTCGAGAACATTCCATCACCTCAGAGTCTTCCGTTCCTGTTCACAGCCACCCCCCACCCCCACCCGCACCCTCCCAGCCCCGGGCAACCCCTTTCTGCTTCCTGTCGCTCTGGTTCTTCCATTATTTCTATAACCTAAAAGCTATCTTATTTTATATGTGTCTATACTCTATTAGAAAAGGAACGACCAAGCTGCTTCAAACTTGACTGTCCATGGGAGATTCGATAGGGAAAGTACATCCGACACTGAGACTGGACACTCTCAGGAAGTCCTCTTCCGGTGTCAGAAATCGCCCCCAGCCCCCACACCCCCACATTCAGTGTGGCTTCTGAGCAGACACATTGCCTTGGGACGCCACTTGTGGGCCACAGGAGGGGAAACTAAGGCACGGGGCAGTGATGTGCTGGAGGCTACCCCATGAATGTGGGTCAGAGCCTGACCTGCAACATCATGGGGGAGGGGGGCACCTCCGAGCCCCCAGCCCGGCCCGCGGGGCCCCAGGCCGGGACTAAGGCCACCTCTGTCTCCGTTCCCACCGCCGCCGCCGCTGGGCACAGGCCTGCGGAAGGTGATGGTCAGGGCGCATCGGCAGGCCTGGTGCTGGCAGGACGAGTGGTTCGGGCTGAGCATGGAGAACATCCGGGAGCTGGAGAAGGAGGCGCAGCTCATGCTGTCCCGGAAGATGGCCCAGTTCATCGAGGACGACGAGGAGGCCGCAGAGCTGGCTAAGGGCGAAGCGGGCCAGGCCCAGGCACCCGGGGAGCCCCCGCAGCCCAGCAGCGGCGGCGAGCCCCTGGCCGGCCGGGGCCTGAAGAAGCAGTGGTCCACATCCTCCAAGTCGTCCCGGTCGTCCAAGCGTGGAGGTGAGCCCGCAGCCCCCAGCCCTGCCGCGGGGGCCCTGCCCTCCCCTCGTCTGCCTGAGGCAGCCCCATGCCACCGCCGACTCTGGAAATGGACCCCTGCATCCGGACCTCGAGGGCAGCCACAGGGAGTCAGAGCTGGTCTCCTGATTGTAGGTGGAGCCCTGTGCGCCCACCCCCTCCAGCAGGTTCCCCCAGACTCACCCCCACAGCCCAGGTAAGACAGACAGGCTGGGTGAGTAGGCGCCCCGCCCCCAGCCTCTCCTGGGACCCTGGGTCCCAGGAGGAAAAGGGTGCTGGGTGGGCTGCACCCGGCACACAGAGGAGGACGGGGAGTCTCTGCTCCTGAGGGGGCCTGAAGGCCTCAGACCCTGAGACAGGCTTTTCTTGAGTGGACTTCTGTGAGCGTCCCTGGCTGTTGTGAAAAACGAGGCGTCTCCTGTAAAGTCAGGAGTGCGTTCTGCAAACCCGGCTTCTCCCACGCCAGGCGTGTCTGTCCCTGGGCTGACGGGGTCCGTGGGAATATACGCATGCACACCCTTTATCACACTCACCTCCTGCCACAGCCCTGGGTCCCCGTCTGTGGACTCTGCTGCAGGAGAATTTCAGGAGCTGGCCCGCAGGCCAGTCCAGGTCAGAGATCCCAAATGGACCCAGGCCAGTGTGCCTGACCCCTGGTCCCCTGCCCTCGCCACACCCTCCCCGGGACACGATGACGTTGTGCCAGATGGGCTGAGAGGGGACCATGTTGAAAGTTCCAGGAGCGTCCATGGGGACGAGTTAGGGCCACTCCGCTCCTCCTCTCTCAGAGTCGTTCCCTCCCGAGCCCTCCGTGCACCTGCCTTCCACCCCTCAGCCCCGGCCCGCCAGGTGGCCTGTCAGTGCGGGGTTTTGCCTTCCAGCCAGCCCTTCCCGCCACAGCATCTCGGAGTGGAGGATGCAGAGCATCGCCCGGGACTCGGACGAGAGCTCGGATGATGAGTTCTTCGACGCTCACGGTAGGCGGGCTCCTGGAGGGCTCTGGGCACCCTCCCAGGAGAGGTGGGGGGGCCTAAAAGAGTGGGGGCTGTGGACTGAAGCGGCAGTCACCTATGGGAAGTCCGAGTGAACAGCACAGCATGGAGGACAGGGGGAGGGTGGTGGCGTCCCCGGCAGCCTCGGGCTGACCGCAGCCCAATGTCAGATGTCCACGTGGCCTGGCAGGTGCGGATCGTTCACTGGAGCCCCCGGAAATGGGTTTACAGTCTGGGGGCTGTTTTTCCAGGTGTGAATTTATTTCCACAAGAAGCTTCATAGAAGTGTAACTTCTCATAATTTCCTGAATTTTTTTATTGCAATTACCTTATTTTTCCACCCTGGTTAAGTTCATACACGTCTGACATAAAAGCATCAGAAAGTGGGAACAAGCAGGAAATACGCAAAGTGCCCGCATATTTCCCAAAATCCGCACAGTGAGCAGACAGCAGCCCGTGCCGGGAGACACATGGCCAGAACCCGGCCTCGAGCTCCTCCTGAGGAAATACAAGGGACCTGCAGACAGGTCCGGGAGTGGGGTTCCAGTTTGCAGGTTACAGCAGGACCCCGGCTCGGGGAGGGACAGGGACTCGCCTGCAGGCACACGGCCAGATGGAGGTGGCACCTAATCGTGGCCCCTCAGTCAGTTGGCCTTGCCATCAAGGGAAAGAGCTTGGGGGGGTCAGTGTCCAGGCAAAAGGGAGGTGCCTGGTTTGGCCTTGGGCTAGGAACCTCGAACAGGTGACAGGTGGTTCCTGAGGCCTCCCCGAGGCTGGGGAAGGATGTTTTGGACACCCCACCTCCTCCCCCAAGCCAGGCCAAGAGGCTCCGCCCCTCCTGGCCGCGTCCCTGGCATGAGGAAGGTGCCCATGTCACGTAGAGACTTTAGGAAAAGCCAGACACAAGATGAGGCAGCAAAGTCAAGAGATGCTAGCGTCCTGGGGAAATTGGCCCTGTGACTGTCACTTGGCCGGAGGAGGACCGCACACACCAGGGCCCGGACGGCTGCCCCCGACCTGGCGGTCACGGTGGGCGAGCTCAGAAAAGCAGAAATGGGTCGGGGCAGAGCTGCCCACAGTGTCACTTCTCACCACGCCGGGTCTTGTGGACGTTGAAAACGGTCAGGCCCTGACCGATGTGGCTGTTTGTGGGAGTGTTGTCCTGTAGACTGAAAGGTTGCGGGTTCAATCCCTGGTCAGGGCACATGCCTAGGTTGTGGGTTCAGTCCTCGCTCGGGCTGTGTAGGAGAGACAACCAATCGATGTGATGTTTCTCACTCACGTCGATGTTTCTCTTCCTCCTTTCCCCTCTCTAAAATCAATGAGCGTGTCCTCGGGTGAGGACTAAAAAAAAAACCAAAAAATGAAACAGTCAGTTACAGAAGCTGACGAGTAGAGGAACAACACGTGGTCTGGCCCTCTAGCCAGTGCAGTAGGAGGAGTCAGGCAGGAAACGCTGCAATGTGGGTGAACCCTGAAAGCCTGATGCTGAGGGACACCAGCCAGACTATAAAAGACCACATGCCTTACGGTCCCGTCTGTGTAAAATGTCCAGAACATGCAAATGCAGAGACAGCAGACGGGCGGGGGGCGGGGGTGGGGGGTGCCAGGGCTGCGGGAGGGGGATGGAGCGCAACTGCCCGTGGGGGCGGGGTTTGCATCTGGGAGACGAAAATGTTCTGGAACCAGACAGAGATGCTGGTTGCACGGCCCTGCAGAGGCACTCGGTGTGGTTTAAAATGGCTTCAGTGGCGAATGTTAGGTTGCGTGAATGTCGCCACAGTTTTTTAGAAAAAGGTCAGGCAGGAGCCCCGTGGGTGTGCCTCGGTGTGTCCGTCTTGTGAAGGAAGGGAGAGACCAGAGCTGAGCACAAAGGCGGAGCACACAGGCCAGGGAAGCATGGGAGACCCCAGAGCCACCCTTCCCAGGCCCCCCACCCCCGGGAGCAGGCCTCCCAGCCCTGCCCCTGCAGCCCCTGCTCCTGAACAGCCTGCCGGAGCCCCTGTTGTTTCCCCCAGAGGACCTGTCCGACTCGGAGGAAATGTTCCCCAAGGACATCACCAAGTGGAGCTCCAATGACCTCATGGACAAAATCGAGGGCCCTGAGCCAGAGGACACGCAGGGTAACTGGCCGGGGTGCCGCCAGGCCTGGGGGCAGCTGCGGGGGGCCAAGCCCCGCTCTCTGACCCAGCTCCTGCGCAGTGCCAGGTGCAGGGGAACGAGGGGCACCCTGGGCCCCACTTGTTACCAGCACAGCCTCTGTATGGTGGGCCTGGGGCTGCCCGGCGGCCCCCCGGCTCACGGGCCCCACCGCTTCTGCATTACAGATGGCCTGTACCGCCAGAGCGCCCCCGAGTTCAGGGTGGCCTCCAGTGTGGAGCGGCTGAACATCATCGAGGTGGGTGCTGGGGGCAGAGGGCCAGGGGCTGTGCTGCCGCTGTTCCCAAGGCTGCGGGGGAGGGGCAGGGCTCAAAGGATGGTCCCATGGAGTTATGGAGGCGTCACTCAAACCCACTGCCTCACGTCTACACTGGCCTGGGTCCCCCACCCCTTCAGATATCCCTGATATCCCACAGGGACTGTAGACAGCCCCCAAGGGAGGACCTGACCCCGCTCCACCCCTGGAAAGTAAAATGAGAAACTTGTAAATTCCAGACCAAAAATCCGATCTTCACCCTGCTCCCAGCCTTCCTGAAGTCCCTGACGAGAAAAAGACTCAAGGGGAGGAAGCGAAAGCCTCTCAGGCAGAAGTGACGTGGCCCGTGGCCCGTGGCCCGTGGCCACCCCACGGGGGGCAGGCGGGGCCCCTAGTGCCCAATAAAGCTGTCTTGGCTGAGCCTGTGTCTGCTTCGGGGGTTCTTTGCTCGGAGCTCACGCCCTCCTCCTCCTCCACCTGTGGGCGGTCAGAGCTGTCTGCACTGGGGACAGGGGTCAGGGCCAGCAGGGCCGTCCCTCGCTGCGGTCGCTACACTGCTCTGGCCTCAAGCTGCCCAAAGTGCAGAAGGCCTCTGGGGACTCGGGGCCCCTGGGGAGTTTGGACAGGGTTGGGGAAGGTGCTTCCACACTACCCTCCCCCCTACTTTGGGGTTTTCTGCTTTGAGGTCTGAGGTCCAACGGGCTTTTCTAGAAGTGTCGCTGGGGTGTCAATTTCCAGTGCTGGTTAAAGCAGATGGAGCCCCGCCCCACCCACGTGGCACACAGCTCTGACAGCCCCCCAGGGTGGGGCGGACGGGGCTCACTGGCGATCGGCCGAGGGTGTGCATTCTGACCCAGCGCCGTTCTGGGCTCTGCCATCCACAGGCAGATCCCCTTGCTGGCAAAAGCCCCCAAAGCAGAGCCCCCTTTCCTGGCCCCGCAGAAGGGGGTGGATTGACGGAGACACTGATGGGTGCTCTGGCTTTTCAGGGCCTGTCGCCCCCTGTGCTGTGGGCTCAGTCCCCACGGGCTCACGTCTCTGGCAGGGTGTGCCCCGCAGGGAGCGGGTGGAAGTGGGAGAAGCTGGGTCTTGAACTGGCCTCACCTCGGGGGTCCCCAAACAGTCTCAGCAGAGGGGCACAGCAGGAGGCCCTCAGCCCCCCACCGCCCCGCCCCGCCCAGCCCCATGACCGTGACCGTGCAGCTAGATGCTTCTTCCCTGTCTGGGTGACTGGGAGGCTGCCATGGATGTTTGCTCTGTAAGCCACTAGCCTGGCCTTAGGGCCACAGGGGCCTGTGGTCTGGGCAGCCAGTGGTCTCGCCCTGCTCTGGGCCATGAATTCATTCCTGCCCCACTGGTTGGCAGGAGGGGCAGACCTTGGGCGGGGACAGGTGGTACTCCCCAAGCTCTGCTGGGCGTGGACTCCTGCCCAGGCCCCACAACCCACAGCTCAGGGATGAGGCCACCCACCCTCCTCTGTCCGCACTTACCCAGAGCCCTCTGCCTCACCAGCGCCTGGGCCCAGTGCCTGCGCTACCCGCCCCTCTTCCAGCCTCCATGTGGACACTCGGGTCCCACTGCTGCCCCATGTCCTGCCCCATGTCCTGCCCCATGCGGGCCCCACAGATGGCTTCAGCTCCCTGGTCTGTCTCCCTGGTCTCTTGGGGACAAGCCCCTCTTTTCATTCAATTCCCTTCCCCTTCCCCACGCCTCCTGACATAATACAGGCACAGCAAGTGCTCACTAATGGCCCCTCTGGGCCCGGGCCTCCCCGCCTTCCCCGCCCCCCATGGCACACCAGAAGCTGGGTGCAGGGAGAGGCCCCTGGGGGTGGAGCCATAGGCTGGGAAAGCAGGAGCTCTGGGTCCCCGTCCAGCTTGGCACTGAAGTACTGTGTGACACTAGACAAGTCCCTAGGCCCCGCCAAGCCACCACCACCTCGCCTTTAAGTGGAACGGCTCCAAGTGCGGCTGTGTGCGGCCTTGGGTCTCGCTCTGGCTTCACAAGCAGGCCTGAGAGCAGGAGGGCGATCCTCACCCCCACAAATGAAGGGCTTCCGATGGACACACCTGCGTTGCCCTCCCCGTGCCGAGCGGCTGGGCTCTGCCGCCGCTGGAACCGTGGTCACACTGAGAGTCCAGGAATGGCAGGGCCTGGGGCTGGGGGCCAGAGGGAGGCCCCATGTAGATGGAGGGAGAGAGAGCTCCTAGCTGGCCAGGCTGAGGCCCTGACCCCAGCCGCTCTTGACTCTGAGTGACCCTGTGACTCTGAGCTGGCTGTCGCCCTGCCTGGGGGCTGAGACAGGCCCACGCCGGGACAGACACGCCGGGGGCAGGTGGCCCCAGCAGCCTGGGCCAGCCGAGCCTCTGCGTGTATGGGCCCCCCCAACAGAAGTGGAGTGTGTGCTTTCAGGGGGCCAGACTCTCCCCTCTGTGTCCTCTGTGTCGTGGTCACACTGGCAAATGGGAGCAGGGAAAGTGGCTTGGCCTCCCCAAGGTGACAGGGCCTGGACCCGGAGCTGAGCTCCTGGGGGAGCTGACACCCGCTCCCCGCCTGCACAGGATGAGGTCAGCCCACCGCTGGCCACTCCGCCCTCCAAGGTCCACGTGCTCCTGCTGGTGCTGCACGGAGGCACCATCCTGGACACGGGCGCCGGGGATCCAGGCTCCAAACAGGGCGACGCCAACACCATCGCCACCGTGTTTGACACCGTCATGCGTGTGCACTACCCCAGCGCCCTCGGCCGCCTCGCCATCCGCCTGGTGCCCTGCCCACCCGTCTGCTCCGATGCCTTCGCCCTGGTCTCCAAGTGAGTGCTCTGCTCTGTGGCCACCCCCGGGCGCCATGCACCTCTCCCTATACCAGGACACCTGTCTGGGCATCCAGACCCACCATCCAGCCTGTTCTGCCCAGAGGGGGCAAAGTCTGTGCAGATGGCTGGGCACAGAGGCAGGAGAGCCAGGGCCCAAGACTGAGCCTCGGTTTCCCCATGTGGCTCTGAGACGTGGGATCTTACTCCCTCCCCAGCCCTGTTCTCACGTCTGCCCAGAGACTGGCCTGAGAGCACCCCCACCGGGCATGCTGAGTCACAGCTGAGACCCCTGGGTGGCAGGGTGCTGACCTGAGGCACCTGGTCTCTCCTGATGGGGCCCCCTTCCCCAGCCTCAGCCCCTACAGCCACGACGAAGGCTGTCTGTCCAGCAGCCAGGACCACATCCCGCTGGCCGCCCTGCCCCTGCTGGCCACTTCCTCACCACAGTACCAGGAGGCAGTTGCCACGGTGATCCAGCGGGCCAACCTTGCCTATGGGGACTTCATCAAGTCCCAGGAGGGAGTGACCTTCAACGGGCAGGTGAGTCACGGCTGGGGGAGGGGAAGACAGATGACCCTGTAGGGCGGGCCTGCTGGGTGCCCAGCTCGGCTGCGGCAAGGGGCAGAGTGGCGCAGCACCCCAGAGCAGCGCTCAGGCCCCAGGGCCTCTCTTCCCAGGTCTGCCTGATTGGGGACTGCGTCGGGGGCATCCTGGCCTTCGATGCCATGTGCTGCAGCAGCCAGCCGGTGTCTGAGAGCCAGAGCAGCAGCCGCAGGGGCAGCGTGGCCAGCATGCAGGTACCAGGAGCAAAGGCTGTTGGCACCTGGCCAGTGGGCTGGGGAGGGGGGGGCAGTGGGGACATGAAGGGGCAGGGTCTTCCCCACTCTGGCTTGGGTGAGAGGGCTGGCTGGGCAGCGGCCAGTGGGCCTGGAGTCCAGGGAGATGACACAGCAGAGGGGCCAGGCCGGGAGCCCCCTGACAGTGAGCCTGAGTGGGGCTGTTCCAGGACGCTGACCTGCTGTCCCCGGGCGTCCTGGCAAACCCATCGCATGGCGGCGGTGGCGGCGGAGGTTTGGAGAGTAGCAGGCACCTGAGCCGCAGCAACGTCGACATTGCCCGCAGCAACGGCACCGAGGACCCCAAGAGGCAGCTGCCCCGAAAGAGGAGCGACACGTCCACCTACGAGCTGGACACCATCCAGCAGCACCAGGCCTTCCTGTCCAGGTGGGCGGGGCTGGCAGGGGCCTTGGGGTCCACTGCCAGGGGAGGACAGGGACTCCTAGAGGGAGGGACAGCGAAAAAGGGGGCCTGGAGGCCCTCCGCCCCACACTGAGCCTGCAGCTCTTCAGCCAGGAGAAAGTGGTTGTAGGGGAACAGCTGGGGCCTTGTCCATGCTGAGGTCCATCTTGAAGCACAGGGAACAGATTATCAGGGGCAGAACTGACCAGGGACAGCACGAGCCCTGTCAGGGCTGTCCCAAAGTCAGTGGGCCTCTAGAGAGGTCGGGACCCTCGGTCCCCAGAGGAGCCCCAGCAGGCCCTGGGCAGCTGCACCTGAAAGGCTGTACAGGGGTCCAGCCTCTTTGGGCTTGATGACCCCCGAGGGGCCTCCTTCCGGAGCCGAGGGCAGGCCAGCCCCAAGAAGGGCCCTGGGGTGACCTGGCGCCCTCTCTGCAGCCTCCACGCCAGCGTGCTGAGGAACGAGCCCTGCTCCCGCCGCTCCAGCAGCTCCACCATGCTGGATGGCACGGGGGCCCTGAGCAAGTTTGACTTTGAGATCGCCGACCTCTTCCTCTTCGGGTGCCCACTGGGGCTGGTCCTGGCCTTGAGGAAGACAGTCATCCCCACCCTGGATGGTGAGAGCCCTGGACCCCTGTCACGAGGCCACGGTCGCGTCCCACGTCCCTTCCTGCATCAGCTTGTTCTGTCCTCCACACTAGGGGCCCCTCCCTCTCCCCCGCTCCTGCTGCAGCAACTCTGTCTCTGGGCCCTTTCCCCCAACACCTGCTGTTTCATTTCATCTCCAAGGCACCCTGGGAGCCAAGGTCCAGAGAGGAAGGGAACCCTTCCAGGGTCAAATGGGGACAGACACAGTCTCTCAGCCCCAAGTTCTCCCCAAAGGGAGGAACTAGGAAGCCAGGCACCTCCAAAGCCTTCTCCGTACGTTGGCCTTCCAGCCCCAGAGGTGCCACAGCCACATCGCTCCAGGGACCCTCCTCATAGTCTACACAGAGAGCCGAGACACATGGGCCAAGCAGCCTGTCACGGCAGCCATCCCTGCCGGGCGCCCCCAGGATCAGCCAGTGCGGCCCTGCCATCCTCACCCTGCAGGGCCCACGTTATGTCCAGAGGTTGCAGAGGGGGACACTAAGGCTCAGAGGGGTCGAGACACTTGCTCAGGAGCCAGTAGGCGGGGGCTTACATGTGAGTGCAGGCAGACAGAGACAGGGACATGACATTAAAAAGAATGAGGTGAAACTGCACATGTGGATATGAATGACTCCAACGTTTTGTGCGTGAAATAGGAAAAAAAGCAAAGTTCAAAAAGTATAGCATACGTTCCAATTTTGTGCGTTTTAAAAGTGAGACACACACTACTGACAGTTTATACAGGTTCCCCCGCCACCTAAAGAAGCGATTGCCATTCATTTATATGGGAATTTTTTTGAGTTCCCGCAGGCCCCCCAAATAACCCACCAATACCAAATATGCTTAATTCCGTCCATCTTTACAATCCGTGTAACATCCTTAGGAGGTCTCTCAGGCTTTTCCAATAGCTTAACAGCTGCCGAAGTAAATGGCGATAAAGCACAAATGCTCGCAGACACCGCTCTGCACTCCAGCGGCGGGATGTTGAGGTGCTGAGCGTGGTTTTTGGGAAGAAGCTTGGCGGGGCGTTCCGCTGCCCCTACCACCGCTCACGCAAAATAAACGCTGAACGCTACTTCCGCTTTTCTTTGTGAAAGCGAAAGTGCTCCTCGAATTTCTTTTACTTAGCGAGAATAGGTACAGGCGGCCCCCAACTTCTGTGCAACTTGCCATTTTTCAACTTTACGAGGGTGCCAAAGCAATGCGCTTTCAGTAGAAACTGCACTGCCAATTTTGAATTCTGATATTTTCCCCAGACTAGCAGTAAGTGCTACAGTAAGTACTCTCGTGAGGCCGAGCGTTATAAAATAGGCTTTGTGAAGATGGTTCTGCCCGCGCGTAGGCCGGCGTAAGGGTTCTGGACATGAGCAAAGCGGGCTAGGCGAAGCTCTGATGGTCCGTAGCTGACGTGTATCAAATGCATTTTCGACTTCACGATATTTTAAACTTGCAGTGGGCTTATTGGGACCTAACCTCATCGTAAGTAGAGGCCCATCTATTAATAGAAGTCTTTCGTTAAAAAGCAAAGTGGCAGAACGTGACCCTTTGAAAAGCGGGGGGTACCTGTACTTGGTCTTACTTTCACGTGAAGCGGCTGGAATAGCCAGCAGCGCATTCTGAGAGCCGAGGAGACCTTTCCAACCCGGAGCAGGTGGGCTCCAGCGGCTCCGCTGCGCATGCGTGATAGCCTCCTAAAGCTGCACGTGGACCTCCAACCGCGGGGCTCTGAGGCGGAAGGCAGCCTTCCATTTGTCTTTTATCATATACTCGTGTACTTTGAAAAAGTTTTTTATACCATAGGCATTATAACGTCTAATTTAAAAAAAAAAAAGGGGGTTAATAAAGGTGCATTGGCTCAAACAGATCCCAACGCAAATTGACAGAGACGCACTTCCGGGCTTTGCATACCCAACCACCGCCGCGCCCCGCCCCCTAAGGCGGAGCTAACTGCGGCCTCTGCGACTCCGCCCCCTCCCCGCCCCAGTTTTCCAGCTGCGGCCGGCTTGCCAGCAAGTCTACAACCTGTTCCACCCCGCGGACCCGTCGGCCTCGCGCCTGGAGCCTCTGCTGGAAAGGCGATTCCACGCCCTGCCGCCTTTGAGCATCCCGCGCTACCAGCGCTACCCGCTGGGCGACGGCTGCTCCACGCTGCTGGGTGAGAGCCCGCGCGCCACGCCAGAGGACCAGACTACCTCCCCAGTGGCCACGGAGGCAGAGCTGAGGACCCAGGGAACCCCGTGCTGGGCCCCATGGTGCCGAATCCAGATATGGGGGCGCAGGGTGGGAGACCACAGAGTATCCTCCCTGGGCAGGGAGGCAGCGTGAGGGCTGCCGATGTCCCTTCTCGGCCCTCGCTGAGAACAGCCCCGTCCCACCCACCCCAGCGTGTGTCCCAGTGTCTTGTCATGTCCTGGTCCTCGAAGAGCCCGCGTGTCTTGTGTTGGAGCGTGTCCGGACGGTCCACACGAGTGTCTGTTCTTGTCCTCTCTGTTCTCTCCCCGTCTGCCTTCAGTCGAGACCGTGCAGAGAAACCCAGAGCTGGTCCTGGAGGGCGGCCCCCTGGCCCCTCTCCCTCCTGGGGATGGCTTCCTGGAAACCAGTATCCCAGTTCCCGCGCTCACCTGGCAAGACGGGCCCAGCCCCAGCCCGGGCTGTGCTGAGTGTGTGTAAACCCCCTGCTCCGTGGTGGCACCTGCTTCACTGGCTAACCGCTGGTCCTCAGGGACCACTCCTTCCGTCCATCTCCCCCCTACCCCCACCCCGTGTTTCTGGCCCCTAGGAGTTTGTGGGATGAAATGGTGAGGAAGGGAAACCAAGCAGGATCAGCCTTGGGGAGCAGGTCCTGGTGCCTCCTCTCTGCACACTGGGGCAGAGCCAGGAGAGGACCCAAAGCAAAGGTAACCCCTGAGCCCTGAGAGGGGAGCAGATATCCAGGGTCCCCTAGCAAGGGTGCTCGTCCACCATGAGGCTGGCAGGGGCCTCTAGGAGATGGGGTGAGGCCCTGAGCCTACCGGGGCCCCCGTTCCCCCAGGAGAAGCCTCAGTCCCCATGAGGGGTTGCATTCTCTGGGTCCTGCTCCTTCTCTCCCTGAGGTGGCCCAGGTGCCTCCTGCACCCCATCCCAACATGGGTCCTACAGCTGAGCCCTTATCTTCTCCCTGCCTTCAGCCCCTGCCTTGGTCAGTGTGGCTGGTGGGTGAGGGATGTATGTGAGGCCTCAGTGTGGGGCATCCCTGGGAAGCCACCTCAGGCCCTTGTTGGGGCTGTGGGTAAGGCCCAGATGGCCAGACTAGAGCAGATCAGGAGCTGTGTGTGGGGTGAGAAGGGTGCCCTGGGGGGTCTAGTCACCTGCTTCCCCGCCTGCTGTGTCTGTGTCGGTCCTCTGTCCATCCTGTCCCGCCCTCCTTTCTCCTGGCCTTGGCTCTGTGCCCTGCGCTCTCAGCCCCGACTCGCTTGGGTCCACCCTCATAGCCGGCTCTGCTCGTCTGCGCCTGGGGGTGTCAGCCGTGCCTGGCCTAGTCGCCACTCGGACCCCCCAGCCCAGGCGCATGCTGGACCCTTCTGCCCACACTGCTCAGGGGCTGGGGGGCTGGGTGAGGTGGGGCCTCTCTTATCCCAGGTCTCTGGTCCCTGTCCACCTGCAGCGGAGGCGCTCCAGACCCATAACACGGTCTTCCAAGAGCACACGGCTCCCTCCTCACCTGGTGCGGCCCCCGCCACCCGAGGATTCCGCCGGGCCAGCGAGATCAGCATCGCTAGCCAGGTGTCTGGCATGGCTGAGAGTTACACAGCGTCCAGCATCGCCCAAAGTGAGTGCCTGGCTTGTCCTCCCAGCACCCTCCCCTCTGTCCTACAGGGGGCAGTGTGTCCCCCCAGGGAATAGAAATGCCTGGACACAGCAGGGGAGGGGGCACTACTGGCATCTAGTTCTGGAGAGACCAGGGATGCTGCCCAACACCCTGCAGTGCCCAGGACACCCCCACAGTGGACAGTGACCCAGCCCCGGGTGTCTGCAGAGGACTCTGGAGGAAAGGAGTGTTAGAAGGGGTGGCCCAGTGGCGCCAAGTCTACCATCTCAGAAAACTGGAAGGCAACAGGCCTGGTCCTAGCCCAGGGCGGGGTTGGGGTAGGGGACAGGGTGCTCCCTGACAGAGAAAGGTGGGGGGCTGCTTCTGGACAAGTGTGCTGATGGGTGGCTGAGAGCATCAGGGAGGGGAGGTCTCACCAAGGCCACCAGCCCCTCCTGCTGCCCCAGGGGACAGAGGACACACAGTGGCCCTCGCTCTGTGGCTTCTGCCCATCTCAGAAGGCTCTCTGTGGCTGGGCAGAGTCTGGGTCACCCCTTCGCAGTCCCCCACTCCAGCCCCAGGCCACTGCCCCGTGCCGTGCTCCCTGTCCGCACGACCAGTTCTCAGGCTGCCCGCAGAGCTGGGCCAAGGCTGGTGTGGTGTCCCCTGTGAGGAGGCCCAGGGGCCTGGCCGTCTTCCCAGCGTCTGTCCTTGCGTCCTGGCCTGCAGTAGCAGCGCTGAGGCTTTTCCCTTGTTCTTGATTCTCAGAGGCCCCATCTGCGCTCAGCCACACCCCCAGCGTCAGGCGCCTGTCCCTGCTCGCCCTGCCCTCCCCACCCCCCTTCACCCTGGGCCCCCGCCCCCAGGCCAGGCGGGTGAACCCCCACCTCCCCGACTTGGACGTTGGAGAAGGTACCAGGCATCACATGGCCTCCACCCACACTGGTCCCCTCCTCTCACTGGGGTCACTCTGTTTCCAGGCACTGCTCACTGCCGGGCCCTGCTCACCTGCCCCGCCGAGGCCTTACCTGGGAGCTAGGCTGGGCTGGGCGCACGCAGACCTCAGGGAGGAGGCGAGAGCAGCTGGAGTTGGGGGGAATCCATGGAGCTGGAATGAGGGCAGGGAGACTGAGTATCGTGGGGCAGGCGGGATGCTGGCGGAAGGCACGAGGCACCCTTTACTGAGATTGTTGGGCACCTCTTGCCTGTGGCCACCAGAGGGGCACTTTGCAAGCCTCACCTCTCTGGCTGGGCAGTCGCCCAGCCCCAGGTGGGAACCTAGATTCACGGACAGGCCTGCCCGACCTCACCAGGCTCCCAGGTGCTGAGGGGGATGGCAGGCCTTGCCTTGGGGTCCATAGCCTTGAGACCTGGGTGTCAGTGAGGGGCCCAGAGGGGTCCAGGAGAGGACAGCAATGGGGCCCAGAGCAGGGTCACCAAGATCAAGGACAGGACTGGGGACAGCGACAGGGAGTCCTGCTTCCACGTGGGCTTTCCTCTCTTCTCTAAGTTCACATCCACACCTGATGGCCGGCCCCTGGCACGCTGCTCTGCCTGCATACCCCGTCACCCAGCCTGGCCAGGGGACTCTCGCTTTGGCTGCTGCCCTGTCCTAGGTTGGAGGAGGGTCTCATTTTGGGCTGAGCCCAGCCTGAGGGGCCAGGTGACCCTCTGGGGTCGGTCCAGCCCAGTCACGGCCACTCCTCCTAGCAGTTGCTGCCAAGTGGTGGGGCCAGAAGCGGATTGACTATGCCCTGTACTGCCCGGATGCTCTGACTGCCTTCCCCACGGTGGCCCTGCCACACCTCTTCCATGCCAGCTACTGGGAGTCGACGGACGTGGTGTCCTTCCTGCTGAGACAGGTGCGGGCTCCCACTGTAGGGCCCTGTTCCCTAGATCCCGCCCTCTGACGCCACTGGGCAAGAGCTAGCAGGATAGAGGAACCCATGGAGAAGCTGAGATGGGGTGAATGCATCTGCAGTCGTGGGACAGATGTGAATTTGGGGGGCCCAGAGGGCAGGCTGCAGTGGGTTGAATAGTGCCTCCCAAACCCTCACAGCTTCCTAGTTTCAGCTCCAAGAGCCCTGGCTGCTCCCTCCAAGACCTGGGGCCCCCACTGGAGACTGCCCCATGGCCTGCCCTTTACTGCCTCCCCCCAGGTCATGAGGCACGACAGTTCCAGCATCTTGGAGCTCGACGGCAAAGAGGTCTCGGTGTTCACCCCCTCGAAGCCCAGAGAGAAGTGGCAGCGCAAGAGAACCCACGTGAAGCTGCGGGTGAGGGGTCCTCTGGGTGCCTGGGCCCAAGCCTGCGCCCTGTGGCATCTTCCAGGGAGCCCCTTGTCACGGATGAGATAACGGAGTCCCAAGCTGTCCTGTTTAATCCTCAGTCTGTGACACTGGGGCTACTACCCCATTTACGGACAGGGAACTACAGCAAGGCTCCCAAACTTCCCCAAGGCCGTGTGGCTCAGTAGCGGAGCTGGACTTGAACATGGGCTTTCTGGCCTTAAGCCCAGCTCATCCCCCAGGCCCACAGAGGCCCCGGCTGGCCCTCCATCCCCACCCTGCCTCAGCCTCACACCCTCCTCTCCCCAGAACGTGACGGCCAACCACCGGATCAATGATGCGGTTGCCAACGAGGACGGCCCGCAGGTTCTGACGGGCCGGTTCATGTATGGGCCCCTGGACATGGTCACCCTAACTGGGGAGAAGGTACGGGCACAGGGAGATGGTGGGAGCCCCCATCTCCCCTCCCTGTGGCTGGGAAGTTCAGTGGGAGGCCGGGGGCACAGCCCGCGTGTGACCAGCCTGCCCGGCTCCAGGTGGACGTGCACATCATGACCCAGCCGCCCTCGGGCGACTGGCTGCACATGGACACACTGGTGACCAACAGCAGTGGGCGCGTCTCCTACACCATCCCCGAGTCCCACCGCCTGGGCGTGGGCGTCTACCCTGTCAAGATGGTGGTCAGGTACACGCCTCCCCGGGGCGGCCTCCTCTGGGGCAGGGGGAAGGGCTCTGGTGGGGTCTGATGACCTGCTCCCCGCCCAGGGGAGACCACACCTTTGCGGACAGTTACATCACCGTGCTGCCCAAGGGCACAGAGTTTGTGGTCTTCAGTATTGATGGCTCCTTTGCTGCCAGCGTGTCCATCATGGGCAGCGACCCCAAAGTGCGGGCTGGAGCTGTGGACGTGGTGCGGTGAGTGGCCCTAAGGGGCACGTTGAGTGGGCCCTAAGTGTCAGGATAGGGGCATTTGGTAGGGACCTTGGGAGCTAAGGAGCTGGCGCCACCACTTACCAGTTGTGTGACCTTCATTTGACCTCTTTATTTTATTTATTTTTAGACAGGGGAAAGGTGTGGGAAAGAGATGGAGAAAAACAATGTGTGGTTGCCTCTCATGCTCCCCCCACTGGGGACCTGGCCTGCAACCCAGGCATGTGCTCTGACTGGGAATCAAACCAGTGACCCTTTGGTTCACAGGCCAGCACTCAGTCCACTGAGCCACACCAGCCAGGGCCATTTGACCTCTTGATGTTGGTGCTTCAGTCCCCTCACCTGGGAAGTGGGGGCCTCACAAGATCAGGCCCTCTTCTGCTGAGGGAGTGTGGGGGGGGACTGTGTGACTTAGGCTGTGGGTGCTATGCAAGGGCCCCCACTGTTGCTGCTGCTGCCATCACTTTTGGAGCCTGCTTGGAAATGGCCTCCTCAGTGGTCCAAGTGGGGGCTGGCCAGGCAAGGAGACAGGGCAGTCCAAGAGGGGGATGGGGGCAGCCGTGGGACACCCAGGCCTGCCCCTTGCCCCCAGGCACTGGCAGGACCTGGGCTACCTCATCATCTATGTGACGGGCCGGCCCGACATGCAGAAGCAGCGGGTGGTGGCGTGGCTGGCCCAGCACAACTTCCCCCATGGTGTGGTGTCCTTCTGTGACGGCCTGGTGCATGACCCGCTGCGGCACAAGGCCAACTTCCTGAAGCTGCTCATCTCCGAGGTGGGTCCTGGGCGGAGGGCTGGGGCGGGGCGGGGCGGGGCGGGAAGGGGCGCGCCTCTGCCCACACTGGTCTCACCCACAGCTGCACCTGCGCGCCCACGCGGCTTACGGCTCCACCAAGGACGTGGCGGTCTACAGCTCCATCAACCTGTCCCCCATGCAGATCTACATCGTGGGCCGGCCCACCAAGAAGCTTCAGCAACAGTGCCAGGTGAGCGGGCAGACCTTGGTGGGTGGGTGGCGCAGGTGGGCAGCCACAAGGGCCTGGCCCTGTAACAGCCGTCCTCCCCGCTGCTCCTCCCCAACAGTTCATCACGGACGGCTACGCGGCCCACCTGGCCCAGCTCAAGTACAACCACCGGGCTCGGCCGGCCCGCAACACGGCTACCCGCATGGCCCTGCGCAAGGGCAGCTTCGGCCTGCCCGGCCAGAGCGACTTCCTGCGTTCCCGGAACCACCTGCTCCGAACCATCTCGGCCCAGCCCAGCGGGCCCGGCCTCAGGCATGAGCGGACGCAGAGCCAGCCGGACAGCGAGCAGCGGGGCCAGCGCAGCATGAGCGTGGCAGCTGGCTGCTGGGGCCGAACCACAGCTGGCCGGCTGGAGCCAGGGGCAGCCACGGGCCCCAAGTAGGGCACCCTTGGGGAGGCGCTGTGGTCTCCATGGTGCTAGGCCAGGTGGCTAGCCTGTCAGGAGGCCTGGCCTGGGCACATGCCATCGGCCGGGAACAAACTTGTCCCAGGGCCCAGCAGAGGACACTGGCTGTGCCACACGCAGCCCTCCTGGCCCTGCTTCACATGCAGAGGTCTTGAGGGCTTCCAGCTTGTCGTCGAAGCTGGCAGGACAACTGGCCCCAGGATGACAACGGGACCAGGACCCCCCATGTGGACGGACCTTGAAGGTACTCACAGACAGCTGCCCTGCGCTGACCTTGCAGCATCCTGATGCCAGGCCTGGGCCCAGCCTGCCGCCTCCCTGGCCACTAGCTTGACACCTATGTCCCCTCTCACTTGGTAGCAGCTCCAACAGAGGACAGCCTGCTTCTTGTGAACTCAATTACTCAACTCTCCAACCTCACTGGTTTTGCACTGATTTTTGAGAGCAGAGACCTGTTACACTCGCCGGCGGCTACAGACCATTCACACGCATGAAAAGGCAACCTTTGCCGATCCAGGACCTATTGCCTCGACAGGGCTCCAGGGCAGCAAAGCCCTGTGCAAGCAGGGGAGAAAGGCCATATCGTTTCTGCAGCTCCACCCCACCATGGCAGCCCCAGACCCCTGCCCACTTGCCCCACCTGGAGCCCAGTGAGGCTGTGGGCCTGGCATCCTTACCGGCTCTGGACACAGCCCAGGCAATGAGGCCAGTGAAGACCAGAGCCGGCTCCTGAGGAGCCCTGCACTGTCTGCAGGGCCTGACCACCTCTTCCACTCCTCTCCTGCCATCTTGCCATCCGTCAAGGCCCCACGCCTCGACCCTCCCTGTTTCTACACCTTTCTACTTCTCCGATCTGATTTCTACAAGGTTTTTTTAAAATGAGCAATCCTTGGCTGCTTCCTTTTCTTAACTCTTTCAGCACCAAGCGCAGCCCCTCCCTGTGGCAACCACCCAGCACTGTGATGAGTCCAGCCAGGTCCTGGGTCCTGGCCTCCTGCCCGCACAGCGGGCTGCGGGCTCCCGCCTCACCTGGCCCGTTAATTCCACTGAACTTCTATTCTGGGGTGGGTGGGGCACACACTTAAGTTTTTTAAATGCTAAGTCCTGTTCCAATGCCAAGTTTAAGAAGCCACGACTCCCGCCATTAGCTTAAGGGCAGGCAGCCACAGCTCTCTGTCCCACCTGGCCAGGGCCAGACTGTCCTGGTTGCTGGGTCTGGGCATCAGCCCTCCCTCCCCAGAGCCCACTCCGATCTCAGCTGCAATCTCAGCTGTGGCGCTCAGCTCCCAGCGGCTCCCCCACCTGCTTGGAGGCAGGGAGCCTGCCTGCTTGGCCAGCCAGTCAGCCACAGGCTCCACATCTGAGAAGCTGCTGCCATCCTGGATACGGCCTCGAGGCCACACGGGCTGGGGTGGGGGGTGCACCGATGGGTGTTAACATTTCCCCGTGTGTAGATATGTACAGCCTAAGGGTCATGTAAATGTTCTGCAAAACTGGGTCTCTCCAGAGTGAAAGCTATTTATTTTGTGCAGAGAAAAATGTCTGGAGGGATGGGACCTTCAGGGTTTATTCATATTTAAGACGTAGCTTTTTGTTGTTTCAGGCGTCGTGTATAAAGCAACGATTATTTTGCGGACCGAGTGTTAATGTAACCATTGCAATGAAAGTGCAATACCCGACCCTCCGCTCCCCAGCGGAGCTGCTCGGCTGACAATCGCGCCCTGCCAGGGGCCCCTGTGGCTAGTGCCTCCTCCTCCCTCCACCCCCCCACCCCACCTGGCCCACCACCTGGACGACTAGCCATCGGAGGAGCATCTGGGAGAGTCTCGGCCCGACTGCAATAAAGGCTGAGGCTCCCTGGCCAGGGGAGGCGTGTGCGCAGCGGGCCCGGCTTCTCCCAGCAGGCAGCCGCCCCACAGCTCCGCGCCCCCCACCCTCCCACCCAGCCGCCAGCCATGCCAAGGACAACAGCAATAGTCCCCTGGGCCCCACCAGCGGCCCCTAGCCATAGACGGTGAGACGGCAGCCCATCCTCCCCGCTGATGTCTCTCTGCTGCATCCAGGTCTGCTTCCCACCTCCCTTAAGATTCCTTTTGGCACAGTCCTCCTCTTGAGGAAGCGCTGTTTTTTTTCAGAAACTAAGGGAGGGCAGAGTCCTTTAAAAATACCAAAAATGTTTACAGTGTTGGGTGCTGAGCTGCAGGGCTCAGGCCTGACCAGTCATTATTACCAAAGGGTGCGGCAGGCCTTACCGGCTGCCACCCCACCCGGGCCTGTCAAAGTAGAAGCCTTAGTCCCCCTGCCCCCCAGCCCCAGCCCACCACCCCACACCTGGCCGCCTGCCTTCTCTTTCATTTCTCCAGAGGGATTCAGCAGAGACCCCACAACCTGCCTGGCTCAATCCGAGCTGCCTGCCCACCCGCCACGTCGGTCTCTATGTCATCCCCTCCTGCTGTCTGTCCAGGCTGTGTGTGAACAGTGTCCTGACTCGCCCCACCTGCCCTTGCTGTCCCTGCCCCGTCGGGCCTGAGTGTGCTCTGTACACAGCGTCATTGTCTGTCACACGAATTAAAGAAGCAGGAAGGCTTCCTTCTGCGTCTCGTCACTGTACCAGCACCCAGAGCAGCGGGGGGGGGGGGGGGGGGGGGGGGGGGGGGGGGGGGGGGGGGGGGGGGGCAGGGGCACGGCCAGTCCTGTGCACAACACCAGCTGTCCTGGCAACACCGCAGACTCAGGAGGGCCTTACACGGTGCTGGCCCCTTCCAGGGCGTGAACTTGGCTCATCCTCACAGCAACCGACTGATGTGGGTGCTCCCAGTCTCTGCTTTACAGAGAACACAGCTAGGAAGCTGAGCCGGGACTCCTCCCTGGGCCACCTGGCCCAGCACTGGGGCCCGCAGCTGCTGTCAGCTCCATGTGGGACCCAGCAAGGGCAGCAGTCTCCCCCTGTGCCCCGGGAGAGCTGGGTTAAAGAGCCGTGCAGGGGCGGTCTCACCCCAGTCTCCCCTGAAACTCCTGCAGCCCTTGTCTGTCCCCTGGTGTTCCAGCAGCACCCTCCCCGCCTTGGCACAAAAAAACAACAGAAGTCTCCAACCAGAGAACCTTTAATGTCTGGGAACTGCGCGCTTTCAGAAGGACTGATTAGGACAGTCGCCCTGGTCCCCCCTGCACCTAAGGGGAGGAAGCCAGAGGCAGGTTTGCTGGACAAATGGCACCCATCTGGCTTCCTGCTGCCCCCCTGTCATGCTACCAATGTCCACAGACCTTGGCCAGCGCCCTCAGGGCAGCAGCCCCGCTCGCATCTGGAAGGCCAGGCCATCCCCTCGAGTAGCTTGCTGGTAAGAAAGCACACAGGAGGGGCCTGTCACAAACAGAGCTAGGGGTGGGCCCTGGGCAAAGGGGTGACACCCACCTTGTTGATCTCCCTGTGTCGTTCCTTGGTTACAATTTCCTCCAAGACCTCACCATCTCCCTTAATGAGCCTGGGGGAGGAGGGGCGCAGGCTGAGCCTCTAACGCTAGAGCAACAGAAACACAACCGCCCGGGGCAGAGGGGTGCCAGGCCTCAGGCTCCACCCTCCGTCTCTCCCACCCTTGGGTCAGGGATAAAGGCTCCAGGTAGGCTCTGCCATCAGATCAGCCAATGGTGGCTCTTTGATGACCCTCCTGAAGGCCCTTCCAGCCCCTGCAAATGCTTGCTTCAGGCAATGGTGAGGAATGGCCTCAGAAGCCTCATCGGCACCAGAGTTCTTCTCTCCCAGCCCTCGGCCTTTTTAGAGCAGCAGCCACCGCCCCTCCCGAAAGTGTGGTCAGGGGCGGGGCTCCGCCAAGCACTCCGCACCTGGTGCGCCCTGTCTCCGGGTCCACCACCTTGCGGATGACGCTCTGCCGGGCATCCCATTCCTCCTTAGTCATGGGCTTCATGGCCTGGATGCGTGATTTCTGCTCATCTGTCAGGACTGGAAGGAGAGATGGCAGGGAGGTGGCGGTTGGACCTCGGGAGCAGGCAGACCCACCCTGTCTGGCACCCTGGCAGCACGGTACCTGGGCCATCCTCTTCCTCCCCGGTCGATCTGTGCCACTGGTCCAGCGAGGGGCCTGGCAGAGCCTCAGGCTGCTGCACCTTCATCTTCTCCTTGCCCTTCTTCTTCAGCTTCTTCTTCCTTTTCTTCTTCCTCTTCTTGTCCTTGTGCTTCCCCTTCTTCCGCCCATTGCTGGAGGAAGAGGAGGAGGGCGGGGAGGAAGAGGAGCTAGAAGAACTGGAAGAGGAGGAGGAGCTGGACCGTGGTCTCCTCCGGGCCTTGTGTTTGCTTCTCTCTGTGATGCAGGGAGAAGGTGAAGCTGGAAGGCCAGGAGGGGAAGAAGTAAACCTTTGTCCCCTTGCTCTGGCCTGTGTAGGTTCAAGCCTAACAGAGGGATGAGACCTCCCGGCAGGGATCAGCACTCTCTGGAGAGGCACTTTCTGTGCTCCGCGCAGTCACTGACTGGGAGCAGGGCGGCCAAACCCCGCAGCTGAGGCACAGCTGCACAAAAAACATATTAGGCGCTCCCCTTAAGAGATCCATGCTGAATGGGCAGCCCAGCCCCTGGGTTCTGGGTGTCTCACTGCAAACATCCACGTTGTACTCTCTGCACCCCTCTGACTACTGCTCACTGCGATTCCCACAACCGTTCCCAGGAAGCCCGCCCAGCTGCCTGCAGCTTCCCCACCAAGTTCCAGCGCTCCGTTCCCATTCCAACTGATCCTTACCCTCCGCCCCAGAGGAGGTGGTGCTGGCCTTGCGGCCTTGAGATCTAGAAGCCGAACAGCTCTTCCGGGCGTCCTTACTGCTCTTTTTCCTTCTCTTTTCCGACCCTCGTCCCCGGGACCGGCTGCGGCTCCTTGAGCGCTTGCGAGAGCCGGAGTGAGCCATAGCGCCGCAGACTGGAGACGGGGAGACGTGCCTAAACTCAAGTTCTCAGCGCAGGCCCGAGGTCTGGGCTCCAAGGTCCTCCGGAGCCCACTACCCCCATTCCCCACCCCGGGGCAGGGATATGAGAAACTCCACGACAATCTCACGACTCTCAATCACCCCCAACCCCAGGAACTGAGAATCCTCCGCTGCCGCCTCTCCGTTGCGGCCTAAGGACCAGCCCCCGCCGGCACGCTCCACGCTTGGGCAAGCGGCTCCGGGGCCCCTAGGAGCCGCCGCGACCCTCACCCGCCAGGTGAGTCCTGAATCCCTTTTCACGCGCTCCTACCCTCCACCCTCACGCCCTCCATCTTAAAGAAGGTCCCTGAACTGCTGTGTTCCCTCCGAAACCGCCCCCCAGGTCCCACTCCGCACCGCGCCTTGGCGTGAGGAAGCAGCTACAATGTCTCTTCCGGTCCGGGGCGGTGCTACAGAAGGCCATCCGGCTGCGAAGCGGGGCGCTGCTGTCTTTGGTTCTGAAGCCCCACGTTCCGTCTCTGGGGCGGCTCGGTCGTGCTGGCATCCGCAGCTCCTGGCCCAGAGGCGTGCTCTCCAGCCTGGCGCCAGTCCCGGAGCTCGCAGGCCCTTTGCTGCAGCCGTGCCCTCTTCCAATATTGTCCTTCCAGCGCGCCCACAGCAGTCCGTTTCCCTTACGTCCCAGCGGAGGTGACCCTACTGCGCTGCTTCCCAAACCGGGTTGTCTGTAGACCTTGTCCACTCCATTTGGCCGTGGGCTCTCGGGCTGAGATGCCCTGGTCTTTCCTACGTCCCCAATCAGTAATACGGACACCACCAACTCAAATGCCCATAAGGGGCCCGAGAGATCGTGGCAGCCAACCAGGGAGGGACTCCCAGGAGGGAGTGCACCGCAGGTCCGCTAGAATAGGCAGCTGAGAATCCGCTCCAGCTGGTGTCTGAAGTATGGGGATGGGCCTGGTGCCTCCTGGAGTTCCCACGGAAGTCAGAACTCGTGGTTTCAACATGGAAATCCCAGTTTTTGTTTTTTTACAAAATATATTTTCTTGATTATGCTATTACAGTAGTCCCGCACCCCCCCCCCCATTTCCTGTCCCTTCGTTTTTGTCCATGGGTCATACGCATAAATTCTTTGGCTTCTACATTTCCTATACTATTCTTAACCTCCCCGTCTGTTTTCTACCTACTGTTTATGCTACTTATTCTCTGTACTTTTTCCTCCTCTCCTCCTCCCACTCCTGTTGATATCCCTGCATGCCTTATATAAATCCCTTTAACATTTCATATAATAAAGACTGGGTGATGATGAACTCCTTGAACTTGACCTTATCTGAGAAGCACTTTATCTGCCCTTCCATTCTAAATGAAAGTTTTTCTGGATAGAGTATTCTTGGATGTAGGTCCTTGCTTTTCATGGCTTGGTATACTTCTCTCCAGCCCCTTGCCTGAAAGGTGTCTTTTGAGAAATCAGGTGACAGTCTTATGGGAACTCCTTTGTAGGTGATTGTCTCCTTTTCTCTTGCTGCTTCTAAGATTCTTTCCTTATTTTTAATCTTGGGTAATGTCATTATGATGTGTCTTGATGTGTTCCTCTTTGGGTCCAACTTCTTTGGGACTCTCTGAGCTTCCTGGACTTCCTGAAAGTCTATTTCCTTTGCCAGATTGCGGAAGTTCTCTTTCATTATTTGTTCAAATAAGTTTTCAATCCCTTGATCTTCCTCTTCACCTTCTGGCACTCCTATGACTCAGATGTTGGGACATTTAAAGATGTCCTGGAGGTTCCTAAGCCTCTCCTCCTTTTTTTTTTAAATTCTTGTTCCTTCATTGTGTTCTAGTTGAATGTTTACTTCTTCCTTCTGGTCCACACCATTGATTTGAGTCCCAGTTTCCTTCTCATCACTATTGGTTCCCTGTACATTTCCCCTTATTTCTCTTAGCATATTCTTCATTTTTTAACCTAATTTGCAACCAAATTCAACCAATCCTGTGAGCATCCTGATTACCAGTGTTTTGAACTGTGTATCTGATATGTTGGCTATCTCTTCGTTGCTTAGTTGTATTTTTTCTGGAGTTTTGATCTGCCCTTTCGTTTGGGCCATTTTTTTCCCCCGCTCAGTGCACCTGTTACATATAATGCAATGGAGCCTTAGATGTTCACCAGGGTGGGGTAACCCACATCGTTGAGTTGTGATGCTGCCTGTGGGGGAGGGGCCTGAGAGGGAACAATGGCGCTTGCTCAGCTCTACACACTTCCCCCGCTACCCACAAGAAAATTGGGCCGCTCTGTGCTGGTTCCCACGTGGGTGGGCTTGTGCACATTTTAAGTCCCTGTGGGTCTCTCCAATGAATTCCCCTGTGAGGCTGGGAGTTCCTCTCGCTGCTGCCTCAACCCCCACAGGTATTTTCAATCGGTGGTTTGAGGCCTCATTTTGCCACGATGGTGGGTTGAGCGGTCTGCTCTGCTCCCCGGCTTTTTCTCCCGGTTTATCTGTGTGCGTATGAGGGACCGCCCTGTCCGCCAGTCTCACCCCCACTGGGTCTGGGTTGGCCAGCCATGGGTTTCGCTGAGTGCACTGGCTGCAGTTTTTACCAGGCGCAGTGGCCACGGGTCTCTCTGGACAGCTGCGGTGTTGCCCCCTCTGCTCCACAAACCGCCGTCTCGCTGTGTGCTCTCTGCCTGGCTCTGCCCCGCTTACCGGTCTGGATAAACGTGTCTTCTTTAACTCCTTGGTTATTGGACTTCCATACAGTTCAATTTTCTGTCAGTTCTGGTTGTTTTTTCTTTTGTTTTTAAATTGTTGTTTTTCCTCTTTTGGTTGTGCAAGGAGGCACAGTGTGTCTACCTACGCCTCCATCTTGGCCGGAAGTTGGAAATCCCGGTTTTCAAGTCTGCCACCCAGTGTGCATTGCTGCACTCCTTGCCCAACCAGGGGCCACCAAGTTGCAGACTTCAATAATAACGACAGCAGCAAACTCAGGAAGATGTTATAAAGCACTTTATAAACTTTATATATCATTTGGCTCTCACAACAGCTGTAGGACACAGGCACTTTCCCAATGTGGAAACTAAGGCACAGAGGTCAAGTGGTTTGCCCACAGTCATGGAGCTGGAAGTGGCAGAATCAGAATCTGAACCCAGGCAGTCTGGCTCCAGAGTCCCTGCTTTTAACCCCTCCACAGTAGCCCTTCAACACCACCTGCGAGATGTGCCTGGTGGCTGGCCCACCCACATCCCCCTTACAGGCGAGGACACTCACCCCCGGTGGTGGTGTCCGATGCCAACAGCTCACTCCTATACATTTGTCTAGAAGATTCCCTTGGCCACTGGGAACCATGTGTCCTGGAGATGGATGTCTGGGAAGTTTCTCTCTCTCTCTCACATACACACTCTCACACACACACACACACACACACACACACGTGCCCTCTCCTGACAGCCTGCTGTCAGTGACTGATGCAGAGGACAAACGGGGGGACTCATGCTCCGGAGCTGCCACAGGCCCAGCCTAAGTTTCAGTGCCATCTGAACCTACCCCTTGGCCCAGCTCCCTGCCGTGTCCTGCATCCCAGACGCCCTTCCCCTGAGGATGTTCCCTTGATGACCAGGTGTCCCCTTCTCAGGCCTGCTTCTAACAAACCAGCCTAAGCCAGCCCGCCTGCTGAAAGAATGGCCTAAAGCCTGCCTGTCCTTTCAAACCAAGATGTGCTGAGGGCTGCAGGGAGTTTATTTCTGCCCCGCCTGACCCGAGGTGGCAGAGCCCTCCACTGTCATGCTACCCCCACCCCGGCAGGTCCCAACCAGGCTCAAGTCAGCATGCATACATCCACGGTGGCAGGCTCCTCTCGGGTGAAGCCGTCGCCGAAGCCCTCGTCGTCCACCAGGTCGGGCTTGCGGCAGCACATGGGGCAGAGGCGGTTGCGCACAGTGGAAGCCCGGAGCCAGACGACGAGGTTCCATCGCTCACCGGTACCCAGGGGCCGGGCCCCATGCAGTTGGCCGCCCCGGTGCAGGATGCCCTGGCCTACCACATGCTCCACCTCCAGGGGCTTGGCCAGAGCTGAAGGCGCCTGCAGATAGCTGAGCTCAGGCCTGGGAACTCCCGGCTACCCCCGGCCCTGCCCTGCGGGTCACACACACTAACCTGGAAGAGGCCCCCAAAGTACAGGGCACCCCCAGTGAAGGCCTTGCCCAGGGCCACGTTGATGGTCAGCTCAGCATTATCATAGTGGCAGCCCAGCTCTCGGTCCTGGCCTGGCGCATACTTGACCACGAAGGCTCTGTGGCTGTCCAGCCAGCCCCCGCCACAGTCGGGGTACAGCAGGGCCATCAGGGGCTGCAGGAAGCGCTCCCGCAGTGGTGTCACCAGCGGCTCATCCAGGCCCAGCTCATGTAGCAGCACCTGGGAGGAGGGTCCTGGGGTCAGCAGCAAAGCTGGTGGGGCCTCACTCTGGGTCCCTGGGGTGTTCCTTGACTTGTTTAACTTCATGATCCTTCCACGATTTCATCTTACAGATGGGGAGACCGAGGCACGGAGAGGGCTGCAGCGCTGCAGGCGAGTCCCCCAGACCCAGGATTCCCTGCCTCCTCAGCCCACAGGGCAGAGCCGCACCCACCCCATAGTTGTTCATGGTGTTGGGTCGCCCCTTGGGCAGGTCCGACTGCTCAAAGTGCTCCAGCTCCTCCAGCAGGGCCTGGCAAAACGGCGCCGTGAACACCGGCAGCCGGTAGATCCGCTTCTCCTCTGTGGAGCAAGAGACAGCCTGTTGGCTAGGAGCTCAGAGTGGGTTTCAGCCCCTGTGAGCTGTGTGAGCCTAGGCAGGTCTTTCCACTTCCCACAGTCCCCGTTTCCTCTTCTGAACAATGGGGAGAATGCGGGCACCCCCCTCTCTCAGGGCTGTTACAGCAATTAAATGATGCACCGTGTGTGTGTGTGTGTACACAGCAAGGGACATTTATTCTCAGGTGGCCCTTCGTCCCGGGAGCCTCTCATCCTGCCTCCATGGTGATCACAGGTCTAGCCTCCAGACTCAGATGTGAGTCCGATGAGGCCCTGAGTTGGGAAGGAGTTGTTAGCCCAAGGACACCCGGCAGGCCAGCCGCAGAGCCATGCCTGGACCACAGAGCTGGCCTCAGGCTCTCTCTGCACCCCTCTCCTCAGTGAGCTGCCGGAGTCTGCACCCCAACTCAGATGTTTTTTGGGGTTTCTTTTCCCCCAGGGAAGGCTGAGAGGCTGCTGTTCTTTCTTGCTGGGCCCAGGGATGAGGGGCCCAGCAAGAATGGAAATGGGGACAATTCTTGGCAGACAAACCAATGCCCCAGGGAGCTGGGGCGATTTGGCCAACTCCCAAGCACCCCAGTCCCACCCAGACAGCCTCCTTACAAGTTCAACTACTCGGGAGTAGATAGCAATGGGAGTCCCCCTCCTACCCCACCCTGCCCCTTGGGGCATTTCATTCCACATTCCATCCACCCTGGGCCCTCAACAGGGTGCAGGCTCCTGGAGTGGAGTGGCCTTTACCTCTATCCCCACAGTGTCCCCCAGGCCCAGGATAACAGAAATCATAAGATGAGGAGACACTTTCTGTGAGCTTACTACGCTCCAAGCCCTCACGTGCATCGCCTCTCACTCGGTCATCGCAGCGCCTTGAGGGGGGTGGTGCTATCAGTCCCGTTTCCCAAATGAGGAAACCAAGGCAGACAGGTTAAGGAACTTGCAAGGCTCCCTGGCCTGGGACTTGTGCTGGGTTTAGCCAGTGGGAGCCCTGGGCAGTACAGACAGGGACTCCGGAGTTCGGCTGCCTGGGAGCCACGGCTCAGGGCCATGGCAGCTCTCTGGCAGCCCCTCCCACAGCTCCGAGTCCTGGCAGCTTCAAGAAACTTCACTCTTGCCCACTCCTCAGGCCTAGGGACGGATTTGCTCCCCTCCAGTGCTGGTCCCGGTGGGGTGCTTCACCCTCCCTTATGGGTCCTTCACCCCAGCCCACACCTATCTCAGCTGTCCTTCTGTTAAGCTCTTCGGCGCCCCCCAGCTGGCTCACACCTGACACAGGCACTGAATAACTGTGTATCTTGGGTGAGTGACTGAGTGAATCCAGCTGCCCCGCTCCTGTGCCATCCTGCTCCTACTGGTTGGGTTTTTGGAGGGTTCCACCTCCTTGTCCTGCCAGATCACAGGGCCAAGACCTCACCTGACACTGTTTCCAGCCGCCGCAGGAGACCCTTGAGGTTTGCGCCTGGCAGTGTGCTGTACTCAGCCACGGCCAGAAACTCGGGGGCCAGCGCCACATCCTAGGGGTAGAACACACGCCTACCGTGGGGCAGACAGCCCCCTGCCGCAGCCAGGGTGCTGCCTCCTCCCAGCAACCTGCCCCTGCTGGGTACCTGCAGTGGGCTGTAGACCTCGGGCCGCGCTGGGTGGTAGGAGCTGGCGATGAGGGCTTTCCTGGCAGCCGACTCCCGCCCCAGCCGCTGCCGCCGCTGCACCTCCTGCTCAAGCTGGGGCAGCACAGGGCCTGGTTACCAGGTTGGGCCTCCCTCCCCCTCGAGGTCATTGCACAGATGAGGAAATGGGGGCTGAGGAAGCCAGAGCAGGCCCAGGCCGGGAGCCAAGTCTCCCCCTGCTCCTGACTCTGGCGGGGTAGACTGCAGGTGCCAAGCTGCTAGCTGAAGGGGACTCCTTCCAAAGGGGGCCTATCCCACTCTGGGCTGCACCAGCCTCTGCTGGGCTGGGATGAGGGTCCCTCAGGTGCACCTCAGCCAGCTGGAGCCACTCAGGGTGGGGGACTGAGTCCCAGCCAAGTCTGTGCCCCAACGGCTGCAGAGGGCTTGCCTGGGAGCTTCCACCACTAACCCCCAGGGGAGGGAGGAGCGGGGCACAGGGAGCATCCCTGGTACCACTGAAGCAAGGTCAGGGGAGGGACGGCCAGGAGCCTGGCAGCCCTGTGGGACCTCAGCCCCAGCTGCTGGGAAACCTGGAGCAAGTGACTCCCATCTTGGAGTCCAATTTTTCCATCTCAGAAGGGCATGACGTAGGCAACTTGGCATTTCCCTTGTTGCTGGTGCCAGGCCTCAGGTCAGCACCAGCCACTGAGTGGCCACAGGAAAGGGGAAAGGAGGGTTTAGGAGCCCTTCAGTGATCCAGGCCTGGCAGGCCTGAGGGTGGGAGACCCCCTCAAACTGCTGACACATATCTAAAAAGGAAGGTCTAGGCTGGGTGTGTAGGGGGTGTTGGGGGGTGTGGAGTGTTACCTCTTCTAACAGCTGCTGGAAGTCCTTGGGGCTGACACAGCCTCGGCTGCGCAGGATCTGGGGGCAGAAAGGTCAGTGAGCACGACTGTGTGACTCTGAGCAAATCACTTAACATCTCTGAGCGAAGCTTTCCCCGCCTACGACGGAGGTGAGAGTCCCGACCTCACAGAGTCCTCGTGAGGATGAAATGCGATAAGCGCTCGGCCCAGAGCGGGGCTTCCGGCTGCCCTCCCAACACCGAGCCAGGCCCTGCCGTGAGCACTGCACATACATGTCAGTCCACCCATTCCTCACGACACACTCACGAAGGAGGTGCAGTCAACCCCGTTTAAGGGGAGACACCGGAGGCACCGAGAGGCGGAGCCATTCTTGTTGTCAGACTTGAGCACGCGGGCAAAGCTAAGGACTTGGGGACAAAGGTCCCTCCTCCACCAGCCTTCCCGCCCCGTTCTCTGCAGGGCCGATAGAGGCCACTCACCGGGCCGTAGTCCCGGCGCAGCTGCTCCTCGCCCCGGAAACGCACATGCAGCCCGTAGCGCGCCACGTACAAGTTTTCGGAGCAGAAGCAGGCGCAGCGACAGAAGCGCCTCGGGGCACCGGCCGTCGCCATGGTGAAGAGGCTCGTGCGGCACCGTCGGCTTCCGTAGAAGCACTTCCGGATACGCCCTCCGAGGGGTGTGACACCAGCGGCTGAGGGTCCAATCTAAATTTCCAAGCGCATAAAAGAACGAAGACTCTGCCCCCGATGAACAGCCTGCGGTGCAAAAAGATGATCCGGGTCGGGAGTCGGGGTGCTGGGAAGGAGGCTACTTGTTTCGCCTTACAGTGTCGGCATCCACGAGGCGGGGATTACTCGCCCCACTTTATGGATAGGTGAAATGAGTCATATATCACAGGTTGTGGAGAGCTCCTTTTTCTGCTCGGAGCTCTTGCAGAACCAGCCAACCGCACAAGGACAATTAAAGGCGCTCTGGGGTTCTTTCTTGTTTCCTCCAAATGCTGCGAACTATCCCGTTCTGTGCGTCTGAGCTTAGGTTTAGCATTTTTCTCGGATCCCTGCTCCCCTCTCCCACAGTCTCAGGTTTCTCCGCTGGGTGCCCTAGTGTCTCACGAAAACGCTCCGTCCGGCGTGACTTCCGGTGACTCTCCTGGTGCTTTCAGGTGTGTGTGTGTGTTGGGGGGAAACAGGACGTGGTCTGCCCGCGGCCACATCCCGCACAAGCAGATGAGTGATTATTTCTCTTATAGAGCGTGCGTCCCATCCTCGGGGAGACCCGTCACAGCACACGCGGGCACCACATCGTGGTACACACCCTCACACACATTCCACAAACCGAGTTGCACACTCATGCACACCTTCACACCTACTCAACACACTCACATCCCCCACACACCTGCTCACGCGCACAGTCCTGCTCCTTTCTTCAGTGTGGCAGCCTGAGCTGCAAGGCCCGCCCGTTGCTCTCAATGAAGCCCCAAGGCCCAGCAGGGAGACGGGAGACCTTCGAACCCTGGGACACGGGGCCGGGTCGTCCTCCCTAGCGGTCTCTATCAGCACGTTTGGGGCTCCAGGGCTCCAGCCAGCACGGTGTCCCTGCCTCTCCACAGTACTTCGCGGAAAGGGCCCCTGCTCTCTGGGCAAAGCCTACACCGACAGCGCGCGAGGTTTTCACACTGGCTGGGCTGTCAGACCTTCCTGAGTGTGCATGTCTATGAGTGTGTCCTGAGTGTGAGGTGTGCATGTGGAAGTGTGTTTTGAGTGACAGACAAGGTCCCTGCCCTTCTGAATGTCTCAGTCAAATGAGGGGAGACAGAAGCAAGGAAACAAGTACTTGAAGTTATTTTCACGTGGTTGTGAGGGCTAAGAGACAAAGTGGGTGGTGATGGGATGGCCAGTGCCTGGAGGTGGCTTCTTTAGACAGGTGGCCAGGGAGGGCCTCCAAAGAGTGACATTTCAGCTGAGCCCTGACTGCTGCAGCAAGGTCTAGCAGGCAAGGGCTGCTGGCAAGAGAGGGAAAGTAAGGTCACTTAAGATCGGCGGTGGGCGGGGCTTGCACAGCAAGGGTTATGAGAGGTCAAGCTGTAGGGAGCAGGGCCAGGATGATATTGGGGCTGAATCAGTGGGCATAGGAGGCCACGGTTAACATTTTGAATTTTACCCTCCACGCAGAGGGAAGCTGTTTAATCCTCACAGCAAACCCTAAGTGGAACTATCCCCATTTCACAGAGGTGGAAACTGAGGCTAAGAGAGGTCCAACGAACCACTCAGGGTCACACAACTTGTAAGGGGTAGAGTCTGGAATGGAACTCAAATCTGACTCCACTGGGTTGTGTGTAAAGGTGCAGCCCCCTCCCGCAATCAAACATACAATCAAGGTCACTGAACCCAGGGACCCTAGACCCAGCCCAAGCCTTCTGAAGCTCCCAGGCTTCCTTAAAGACCCAACCCCCCACCCCCCCCAGCTCAGAGCCGTGTGGCCTGAGAAGGTGTGTAAAGTTTCATGGGCGTCTCGATTGCCCAGCGATAGTGAAGGGCCCTGCTCTCCAGGACGGGATACATTTCCCCAGCGTGATGTTCAGCGTCCCCCAACTGCCTTTGTCCCCCAGCAGGCCCAGGGCAGCCCGCTGCCCCAGCCTCCCCCTCTCGGTCGGGTTTCTCCCTTTTGCAGCCCTTTGCAAGATGAGCCTGTTCTGCTCGTCAGCTTAGACTGACCCTCCCCATGGCCCCCCTTCCCCTCAGTGTCCCCACCCCCACCCTACCCCACCCCAACCTGGGCTCAGTCACCAAAGAGTACAGCAGCAAAGAGTAATATTAACAGTAAGCACCAAATCCATGTGACTTGCAGCCAGCAATAACGTATTTTTATTAACTGCATGATGCATTTCTATTATCTCCATTTTACAGATGAGGAAACTGAGGCTCAGTGAAGTGCAGGGGGACCTGTCTCATGTCATACACCTAGTGAGAATTAGAACACCCATCCTGTGTAGTTCCAGAGTGGCATGTGTGTGTATACATATGTGTATATAGCATTTTTTTAAAATGAATATGGAGCCCCTATACAAAAATGGTAGAAATCACAAGTGTGCCATTTGGTGAATTTTCACAGACTAGACACTGAGATCCAAAAAAAGAACATTCAGCTTCACAGAAAGTCTCCCCCCATGTCTACTTAACTCAGTCACTACCCATCTCCCAAGGGTTTCAAGAGCAAAGATCTGTTCTTGAATTTGATACAAATAAAATCTTATTGTATGATTATTTTGCATACTGCTCCTCTCACTCAGTATTATGTTCTTGAGTTCATCTGTGGTGTGTGTAGCAGCTGTTGGTTCTTTTTCACAGCTGCATAGTATTCCACGGGAGTGCCCATTCCACCATTCATGGAGCCAATCTGTAGTTGATGGGCATTTGCCTTGTTTCCAGTTTGGAGACATGATGAATGCAGCTGCTGTGAGCATTCTTCTTTTTCCCATTGCAGTTAAATTTACCATTTTAACCGTTTTAATAGACCTCTTTAGAGCAGTTTTAGGTTCACAGCAAGACTGAGCTGAAAGCACAGAAATTTTTCATATACTTTCTGCTCCCTGCTACACACATACAGAGCCTCCCCCACTATCAACTTCCTGTACCAGGCTGGGACATTTGGTACAGTCAATTAAATCACATTGACACCTCATTATTACTCCAAGTCCGTAGTGTACATTAGGGGTCAGTCTTGGCGTTGGATGGTCTATGGTTTTGACAATGTGTAGTGATATGCACCCCCCATTGCAGTACCATACAGAGTGGTTTCACTGCCCCCTGAATCCTCCATGCTCCGCCTATTCATCCCGCCTCCTTCCGGCCCCTGGTCACCACTGACGGTTTTACTGTCTCCATAGTATGCAGCCGTTTCAAGCTGGTTTCTTTCGCTTGGCAAATAAGCATTTGAGGTTCCTCCATGTCTTTTCATGACTTGATAGCTCATTTCTTTTTAGCACTGAGTAATATTCCATCATCTGGATGGACCACTGTTTGTTTATTCATCCACCTGAAGGACATCTTGGTTGCTTCCCAGTTTTGGCAATTATGAGTAAAGCTGCCGCTATATGAACATCCATGTCAATGTTTTTCTGCGGACATAGGTTTTGAAGTCATTTAGGTAAATACCAAAGAGCATGATCTCTGGTAAGAGTATGTTTAGTTTTATAAGAAGCCACCAACCGTCTTCTAGAGCAACCGTGCCATTCCGCACTCCCGCCAGCCGCGGAGGAGCATCCCGCGGCTCCACGCCCTCAGCAGCACGTGCTGGGCTGCTGTTCTGGGTTGTGGCCATTCTGCTGGGAACGAGGTGGCATCTCATTGCTGGTTTAACTTGCAGTTCCCTAATGACAGGTGATATTGAGCGTCTTTTCATAGGCTTATTTGCCATGTGTCTGTTTTCTTTGTTGAGGTGTCTGTTTAGGTCTTTTGCCTCTTTTTAAAACAGTTTTAATTATTTATTTTTATCGTTGAGTTTTAAGAGTTCTTTACACATTTTGGATAACAGTCCTTGTTTCAATAGATCTTTTGCAGATATTTTCTCCCAGTCTGCGGCTTGTCTTCTCATTCTTCTGACAGTGTCTTTTAACAGAGCAGAAGATTTTCATTTTAATGAGGTCCAGCTCATTGAGTCTTTCTTTCACAGATCGTGCGTTTGGCATTGTGTCTAAAGAGTCATCTCTGTACTCAAGAAAATTCAGGTTTTCTCCTGTGTTCTCTTCTAGCAGTTTTATAGTTTTGTGTTTTACGTTTTAGGTCTATGATCCATTTTTAGTTAATTTTCATGGAAGTGTAAGGATTGTGTCTAGCTTTTTTTTTTTTTTTTTTGCACACGGGTGTTCAGTTTTTACAGCACCATTTGTTAGAAAAAAAAATATCTTTGCTATGCTGTGTTGCCGTGGGTCCTCTGTCAAAGGTCAGCTGACTCTGTGGGCATGGGTCTATTTCTGGGCCCTTTATTCTGTTCTATTGATCTGTCTGGTCGGCTTTTGGTCAACATACACTGTGTGGTTTACTGTAGCTTCACAGGCAGTCCTACAGTGGGGTGGTGCCAGGCCTCTGGCTCTGTTTTTCTCCTTCACGATTGTGTTGGCTGTTTTCACACAGAAAAACCGACAGAGCCTGGGTGTGGACCCCGCTCTGAGTCACTGGAACTTGTGGTCAATCCATCCAGGATAGGCTTCTCAGGTCTAACCTAATATTCACTTTTGCTTTTGCACAAACAGTAACCTCCTTCAACTTTATTCTGTCCCTTGTTTCTACTCAGTACATTTAGAAGGTCAAGGTCATTCCATGCTTTATGTAGCTTTGAGCACAGCTAGGTGTGTAGGTTTGTCTCCACTGCCATAGCGTGTTCCGGTAAGTAGAGCTCTGTGATTGTCTGGCCAGTTCCCTGTGGAAGGGTCTTGAAGTTCCTTCCAGACTTTTGCTACTGCAGTAACTATCCACAAGCTAGTATCTTGGCTCCCCTCTACAAGCCAATCTATAGAAGAAACTCCCACTGGGTCAAGAAAAAAAAAGTGCGTTTTCAATTATGAACTTCACCGCATGCCACTGAAAGAGGCTGTCCCCTGTGACTCCCAGAGGCTGTTCCATGAAAGCCACTGAGCCTCTGGATGAGGATGAGGGATGTGGAGAAGTCTGGTCCCCCTGCTGCCCCTCTGGCCTTGACCTACTCTCCCCAGCTCTCAGTTCAGGCCACACGGAACCCTTTCTGCTCCTTGGGTGGCCAGGCAAGTCCCCACCTCAGAGCCTTTCAACTTGCAGTTCCCTTTGCCTGGAATGTTCCTGCCCCAGACCTCTGTCCTTCTCACTGGTCACCTTTCTCGGGTTGCCCTGCCCAGGGAAAGCAGCCCATGGCCCTTTCCATGGCCTTGCCCAGTGTTACTTCCTTTATAGCGCTTCCCAGAACCAGAGACTGTCCTGTGTATTTTATTTGTTGATTTCCTGCCCCCCCTCCAGAAGAATGGGAGTTTTCTGACTCTTTTTCACATACAGCGGCATTCCGAGCACCCAGCACCCAGCAGTCACTTAGTACATAGTGCTGCCTTCCCTCTCTGTTCTAATTCTTCCGCTCTATTTTTCTCCATAAAATGTATCCCTTCCAACATATATGATTGGCTTATTTACTATATGTATCACCTGAGTCCCTCACCACAATGTCAGTCCCAGAAGGGCAGGGATCTTGTTTCTTCACTGTTGTATCTCGAATGCTTAAAATGGTGCAGGGCACATCGTAGGTGCTTGATATGTATTTGTTGAGTGGATGGATGAATGAATGGATGGATGGGTGGATGAATGAATTAATCAACAATGAATCGATGAGGATCATAACCCCCACCCTCCAAAGAAAAGGTTCCACGAATAACAGGCGCCTCCAGCCCACGAGGCCATTGCCGAACGCGAAGGACTGCTGGGCGAATGGGGCGGGGCTCGTCGCTGGTGGGCGGGTGCGAGCGCTGGCCCCGCCCCTGAGGCCCCGCCCCGCCTGTCAGCGGGCCTCTCGGCTCCGACCTTGCAGCGGCGCAGCTCCGGCCGGAGGCGGGAGGAGCGGAGCGGAGCAGACGCCGCAGGGGAGAGCGCAGCGCCGGGCGCAGTCTCTGATGAGCGGCGGGGTCTGCGCCTCTGACACCCCGAGTCCGCTGCGCCCCCTCCTCACGGCTTACTTGGTGCCAGGTAAGGTAACAGGTAAGAACGCGGCGCCCGGGGTCTCCGACCCGGGTGCCTTTCAGGCCCGGGTGCTAAGCGAGGCACAGGCTGGGGGCGTCTGGGTCCCCCTGCCCCCGGGTGCAGTAGGCATCTCGGTGAGGGTAGGAGCCTCCAGAGAGCCTCCCCGGGCTCTGCTCTGGTACCCTGCGCCCACGGCCGCAGGTCCCAGCTCCACCCACCTCCTCTCCTCGCCCCCGCCCCCCCTCACGGTTCCTGCAGCATCCCTTCCAAGGCTGAGGGTGAATGTTGCATTTTTTTTTAACCCCTTAAGCTCTGTCGCCTCTTCGAAAATGGTGGGAATGCCTTTGGGGGAGGAGTCTGGGACGGCTGTCCACCCAGGATCGGACTGGCTCGTTTTCTGAGGGTGCCCCCAGCCCCCGCCCTCAAGTGGAGCCACCTCGCACTCCCTGAGCGCCTGTGGGCCTCCTGGGCCCACCGATCTTGGCGAACACCTACCCTCGATCTGCTCCACCGGCTGATGGGCTGCAGCTGCCCCAGCTCCTCATGCATCCACCTTGGCAGAGAGGCCTGTGGGTTCCCAGGCCCTCCCTGATTTCTGTGCCTCTGTTAAAACAGGATGCCCCCTCCCCAGACCTGCCCTCTGCCCACTGTCTCCCCCCGTGGAGATAGGCTGGCCTCTGTTTCCTTCTTCAGCTGGGACAGAGGCCAGGTGACAAGAGGAGGCTTGTAGGAATGCCACGGTAGCTCCTCAATTTGCCTCACCTGGGGCCATGAGCTACCTGGAACAACCTTCCCATCCCAGCATGGGACCGGTGGGCTCCGCGATGGTGGGAGTCAGGATGGAGCACTGTGGACCAGCCCTGTCCTGGCCATGTGTCCAGGACCACACGGTGACACCGTCCCACACACCTGGCCTCAGTTCACCCAGCAGCAAACTGGCCTCTCCACCACGGGACAGTGACTCACCGCGTGGGGTGAAAAGTTCACCAGGTTTGGCATGAACTGGACCGATTGGGCCACCCACGTCCTTCAGGACCCTTTCCTTTCAGTCCTGGGGCAAAGGCCCACCCAGAGAGTGAAGTGCTGGGGTTCAGTCCTGCCTTTGCCTAATCTCTGCATGTCAACTTCTCCCAGCTCCCAGCCCCCAGCCCCCAGCCCCCAGCCATAAAATGGGGGCAGTAACTGTGAGGGCCGCCCGCCTGCCCTGGGCTGGCGAGGAGTAACTGAGATGGGAGGCGCTGGGCACCCAGCATGTTGGCTTGCGCTTAGTAACACTCCCGAAACAGTAGCTGCTGTGGGTGTGATCAGAGTTGTTATTTATTATCTCCTGGCTGCTCCGGACTTTCCTCGTGTGCGCGATGGCTGGAGGTGCCCCAGCCGCCATTTCTTCTACTAGGAAGAAAAGCCTTTGACAGGACCCCCGTGGGGGTGGGGTCCCTTGCTAATCCTGTATTTGGGGTCAAGGCGAGTGCCCCCAGTTTCCTGGGCCATGTCAGGCCCTGGGTAGTGTCTGCTCTGACCTCTGGCCACCACCTTGTCCTTGTTCCTTGGGTCACACGTCACCCATGTGCCCACGATTTGTGCTCCAGCTGCACCTGGCTGAGTCTTCCAGGTGAGGCAGGAGGAGAAGGGACATGCCCCCAGCAGTCCTCTCGTCCTCATCCTCCCTTTATGGCCTTGGCTGGTGGTCTTGTCCCCTTCACTCTGCTGCTCAGTAACTTGAAAAGTAACAGAGTAGCCTGTCTCCAGCAAGGGCTGTAACCCAACCCGCACTGGATTCTGCTCCAGCAGAGCCTGGAGTAGGAGGACTCAGCACTTGGGAACTGGGGGCCCGGTGCTGTTGCTGCTCTGCCTCCAGCTTGCTGGGTGACCCTCGACAGGCCTCACTGCCTTCCTGCCTGGACCGCTGCTTCCCTGTCTGTAAAACATGGTTCAAATAGTCTGTGAGGCTGAGTGTGAAATGTTGACTTCGCTGAGATAAACAACTGGGGCTCCCAGGTGGGTGGCTGTCCAATGGGGTCGACAGCAGAGGGGTGTCTGAAGGAAGTCCCCCAGTGACTGGGATGGGGGCGGGGAGAGCTGGCCAAGCCCCTGAGCTGGTCTGACAGATCTGCCTCCAGTCCCAATCCTGAATCTCAGCTCCTTTCTGGGGGCCAAGGGACTCCCCGTGCCCACCAAGAGGGGAGCCGAGCAGCCGTCCGGCCAAGGCTTGGCCAGGAGGCCTGGCACGGCAGCAGGCCAGCAGCAGCCCTCCCTGGGCTCCGACTCATGCTCACCCACTCACCGGCTCCCTGGCCTCTGCATTGCAGCAGGCAGGAGCTGAAGCGGCAGCTCGGCTAGGGGTGGGGGTGGAGCAAGGGCTAGCAGGGGGTGTCTGTCCCCTGTCCCCACCTCTGCTCCCTCCCCTGTCCTTGGTCCCACTCAGCCCTGGCTTCCCTTGGAGGGGCAGCTGCCCACAAGGCAGTCGTCTTCCCTGGGATGGATTTGAGCCTGCCTGGAGTGCTGGGTACAGGCGGGGCTGGGCTTGGGGACCATCACACCCCTGGGTCCTGTCTGCTCTCAGAGCTGCCCTCAACATGGTTAGGAGAGACTGTTAGAAGGATTAGGACTTTGGAGTTGAGAACACAGACTTTGGGATGCTGCGTCCTGGGTTCACATCCAGCTCAGCCACTTCTTAGCTGTGCGACCTCAGGCAGGTCACTTAACCTCTCTGTGTCTCAACATTCTCAACTACAAAATGGGGGTAACAACAGAACCTACCTCACAGGATTCTTATGTGTAGTGACGCAGGGGCATCCCTCAGACCGGGGCCAGGCACAGGTCAGCTTCGTCCCGTGAGCGTCGGCTGTTGTTACTGCCCTTGTTGCCATTGTCATTGCTGTCTCCACTGGCTGCCCTGCTCTGGAACAGACTGCTCTCCTTGGACGAACCCTCCCCATGAGCACTTGTTCTGTGGACAAGCGTCAGCTTCGCGGTGCAGAGCCTGGGTTCTGGAGCTGGGTGGTTCTGGGTTCGCATCCCAGCTCCGCTCCTCACCAGCTCTGTGGCCCCAGGCAAGTCAGTGACTGCTCTGAGCCTCAGTTTCTCCACCTGCTCAATGGGGTTGGCGACAGCACACGTTCTCACAGAGCTGCCAGGGGGGTTAAATGAGCGAATGCGCGTGAAGCACGAGGTGATCCGAAGGGCGGGGCTGGGAGGCAGGGCTGTGTCACCGCTCTGCACGCTGCTCCTGGGCACCGGCGTGGGCCAGGCTCGGGAGTCAGGTGCTGGGGCCTTTCATAGGCAGGCTCGGGGCCTGGCCTGGGTGGTTGCTGGTGGAGTGATAATGGGGCATGTGCTTTTGCCTTTCTGTGCCTCAGTTTCCCCAACTATAAATAGGGGTGTGGAAACACTGGCCCCATGGCATTTTATGGGGTTTCTGTCACTGGTTTGGGCACCAGAGCTGTGGGGGATGATCTTGCTGGTTAGCCCCCCTCCCCAGGCCTTGCTCAGTCACCCCTCCCCTTGCCCCGCACCTCACCCCTCTTCTTGGGGACCACAGAGCTTTGCCCATTTTGCCAATGGGACAACTAAGACCCCAAGAGAAAAGGACAGAGCCAAGTCAAGAGGCAGCATCCAGAGGTGCATCCCAGCCTAGGCCCACTCGCAAACTCATGCCACCGGGCCCACATCCCACGGCATCCCTGCTGCTCCCGGGGCCCCCCAGGCCCTGGCTGAGCCCCAAGGGGCTTGATTTTGGGGGGGTGCTACAGACAAAGCAGACATCAAGCTCCAGAAAACCAAAAGGGCCTAGGGCTCGGGCTCAGGGCCAACCTGGGCTGGAAGAAAAGATTCTGGAAACTTCCGGGCAGATGTGAAAGCCCCTGGGTCACTCTAGAGCCTGCACCCACCCCGTTTTGGTCTAAGAAGGTAAAAGCTTATTTGGGGAGGAGAGAAGTGAGCACACATTTATTAAGCACCCACTGTATGTGGCGACAACAACCAGCAGTGACGACCATGTGCCCAGAACTGATGTTTGCGCCAACGTTTTACAAGTGCAGGAACAGGTTCAGAGAGATGAGCAGCAACAACAGTCGTAGTGAAAACAGCGACTGTTTGTCGCGCTCAAGGCTTCTTTCACCTTCATCTGCGAGGCCCCCTAGATCCCTGCCCCTCCACTCTCCAACCTCGGGGGGCCCCCTCACCCCCTCAAGCCCATTTGCACAGTCCTGCCTCAGGGCTCTGGCCCTGTTTGTTCCACCCTCCCAAACAGCCACGTGGCGGAGCCCCTCACCGCCTCCAGGTTTGCTCAGGTGCTGCCTCCATAGCCTCGTCCTCCCTGGCTGGCACCCCCTATTTAAAATCACCCTCACCCTGACCCCACCCTTTTCTCCCCCAGCCCCTATCTCTGACATACTGTATCACCTACTGATGCCGTGTATGTTCTATTTCTAGCATCACTGTGTCAGCTGTTATCTGGGTTCATTGTTAAATCCACAACGCAAAGGACAGAGTCTGGCCCCCAGAGGGCGCTCCATAATCAGTCCTGGAATGAACGGGCATCCTCCCAACACCTCTGTGAAATCAGTTCTCTTGTCCTTGCCATTTTACAGGTGAGGAAACTGAGGCTCAGTGGTGCCAAGTGACTTGCTGAAGGTCACACAGTCACCCAGTAGCAAACCGGAACCCTTCGCCCCACAGACGATGGCTTTGCCCCCGTGAGCTAGAGCCCGTGCCCCCCGCCCGTGGGCCTGCCCAGCACCCGCCAGCAGGATGCAGCTGTGGAAGGCAGCGGTGGTGACCCTGGCCTTCATGAGCATAGACGTCAGCGTGACCACAGCCATCTACATCTTCAGCCACCTCGACCGCAGCCTGCTGGAGGACATCCGCCATTTCAACATCTTTGACTCGGTGCTGGACCTCTGGGCGGCCTGCCTTTACCGCAGCTGCCTGCTGCTGGGGGCCACCATCGGTGTGGCCAAGAACAGCACCCTGGGGCCGCGGCGGCTGCGAGCCTCGTGGACGGTCATTGCCCTCGTGTGCCTCCTCGCGGGCATCTACACCATGGTGAAGCTGCTGCTCTTCTCCGAGGTCCGAAAGCCGGTCCGGGACCCGTGGTTCTGGGCCCTCTTTGTGTGGACTTACATCTCACTCGCTGCCTCCTTCCTGCTCTGGCGGCTGCTGTCCACGGTGCGGCCGAGCGGCAAGGCCCTGGAGCCTGGGGCCGGCGCCGAGGCTGAGGCCGAGGGCTTCCCCGGGGAGGACCAGCCCCCGTCGGAGCAGGCGTCCGGGGCCACGCTCCGGAAGCTGCTGTCCTACACCAAGCCCGACGTGGCCTTCCTCGTGGCGGCCTCCTTCTTCCTCATCATCGCGGCTCTGGGTGAGTGAGCACCCGCGGGGCCTGGCCAGCACCCAGCAAATCCACGTTTTAGGGCTGTAACCACTTCTTTCCTCTTAAATGTCAGCACTTACGTACATGGTTCAAACGTCAAATCGATACAAAAGGTAAACGTGTAGAGTTTCATTCCTCGTTCTGCCTCTGAGTGCCCTGACCCTCCAGAGCTAACTATAGGAAAAGATTCCGGAACCTTCTAAGTGGGCAGGAGGCCACTTTGATTCATTTCTTGTGTATGTTTCTACTGTATCCTTTTTTTTCCCCTCTTTTTAATTTTTTCCACTGTATCTTTTTGTAGCTCCAAACACAAAAAGACCATACTTGCCCACTCTCTTACACTCTGGTCTCTGTCTTGCTTTTTTCCCTTACCAATGTATTCTGGAATTTTCCTAGTCAGTGCCTGTTAGGTCAGAGTCGCTCAAGAAACCAGATGGATGCAGCAAGCTAAGGAGCAGGGTTTATTAGAGGGGAATAAGAGGGAAAGTGGAGCCAACCAAGGGAGGCTAAGACCTGCTCAGTTGTTCTGAGGGCAGGGTTTTTAAGCGCAAAAACCCACGAAGGGTAACTGGTTGGGGTGTCAGAATCTGATTGGCTAGAGCTGGTGGCTGGGTGCCATTTCTGCTGACCATTGTTCTTGATACATCTTGTCAGGCTCCAGTTAAAGCTGCGTCCTGTTATGCTGGACAGGCCGACCCCAGTCCCCAGTCTTAGCCGGGCATCTGATCGCCCTGGGTAGGGTCGGCAGGCATTTTCCCAGGCTACACTTTCCCACAGCACAGTTTTCCCACCTGGTGATTTTCGGTTCCTCCCAGGCCTGCCTAGGTCTGTCAGTGCCTTGTTCTTGCATTTGGCAGCACAGCGTTGCACTGCGTGGTCACACCGTCGCTGATTTCGGGAGTCCCTGCGGTTGGAATTTGAGTCCTCTTCCCTTACAATAAGTAACCTCGCCCATCACGTTTCATGTAAGCGTGGCTGTATCTGTGGGATAAATCCCCGGAAGCAGGGTCTCTGGGTCCAGGCGTTTTCCAGTTGCGAGGCAGAATAGAGACCACCCGAGTGCGCTGCCTCTGCTAAGGTTACGTGTGGGTTCGTGTCACTTTTGTTTCAGTTGCGTGTGCCCATGTGATGTCCAACGTAGTTGTTCCTGGGGGTCCACACGGTCCGAAAGCACCACTTAGCCACGTGGGGGCAGGTGACATTGCAGGCAGAACGCCAGGGGTTCTGGGGGCGGGGCCTGGTTCAAGCCCAGCTCTGCCCCTTGCCCAGCTGCGTGACCGTGGGCAAGTGATCTCACGTCTCCCCTGAAGTGGGGACTGTTGAAAAGCCAGAATAAAAACAGGAAAAGGACACGTTCAGAGCCGGGTAGAGCATGGCACGTGCTCAGGAATGTTGGCTCTGAGGAGCTGTGACACATTTAACTTGTAAGGACAGAGTCTGGGAGTGGCACAACCCAGAGTGTTCTCCAAGAGGAAGGCGGACCCCAGTGCGGGCCCAGCCCTGCAGCCCCGCTCCTCATACTTCCCCCTCCCCGACCCAGCCCGGCCCCTTAACTGCCGTGTGATTTTAGGCAAGTCATTTAACCTCTCTGTCTCGGGCATGGCATCTGTGAAACAGGGCAAGAGCACCCTCACACTGGGGACGTGCGGGTCAGTGAGCTAACAGAGCGACACTTCGGACCCCCCGGGCGCATAGAACGTTTCCAGTGCACATCAGCACCTGTGAGTGTCAGCACGGCCCTTTCCATTTATCCAGCGTTTCCCCTACTCACGCCTCAGGCCCAAACGTCCCCTCCTCCGAGAAACCTCAGGTTTTCCTGACTGTAATAGCGTTGGTGACATGAAAATCCTGAGCCCACTCTCCTGTCTCCCTTCCCAGGCTCTGAGCCCCTCAGGGGCAGGAGCCGGGTCTGACTCGCCCCGGAACCCTCAATACCTGGCGCAGAGACGAGCTCTCTGGGCGAGCCCGTGGCCATGCGGCCCGCAGGCGTGGCCGATACCCCAGGATCTAGTCTCTGCCACCTGCCAGGGCCGTGCTGTCAGCTGGCGTGCGCTCGGGAATACAGGTGTTCTGGTAACACAGCTGAGCAGATTTGGCCGCCCACAGGTGGAGGTTAAGGGCTCTAATTCGAGGTCAGGCTCCTGCTTCCCTGCTACCTTCAGGCAAGTTCACGTAACCCCGCCAAGCTTCAGTCTCTCGTCCCAGAATGGGGGCTCGCCGGCTTACTGGGAGAATCCAGTGAAAGGATGCGCGGTGCCTGGCAAAAGTGAGCACTTCCTGCAAGTTAGGTAGTGGGAGGGTTATTACTTAGTTTTCAATCAACAAGCCTCCAGGAGGGCCCAGCTTTTCCCGATATCTCATAATCTAAAAGGAAAACTGCCCATTGGGGAAAAAGGTGAGTTTTAGTGTCGAGTATCTTCTATCAATTGAAATTTCATGGCAACCCAACTGCATACACTTGGACGAGTGACTTAACCTCTCTTAGCCTCAGTTTCCTCCTCTGTAAAATGAGAAGCATGACAATCCCATGGCTATCAGGTCACTGAGGGTGTTGGAGAGTGGAAAGCGATGAGGGAGCCTGTGTCTGGGGCGACACTGCTCCAGGCAGAGGTCCGGAGGCAGGAAGGGGCCCGGCTGTCAGAGGGCCCGCCGGGAGCCAGCTGGCTGGAGCAGCGTGTGCGGCTGTCGGAGGGCCCGCCGGGAGCCAGCTGGCTGGAGCAGCGTGTGCGGGGCCGAGGGGGAAAAGTCAGTGAGCCGCACGCAGGGGCCCAATGGGGCAGGGCGCCCTTGGCCGCTGGCAGGATCGGACAGTTACCCTGGAGGAGATGGGAGTCGTGGCTGTTCTGACCCGAGAGACGACAAGACCCGACTTCGGTTTCACAGGCTTCACTGTCCACTGGGTGGAGAGGGGCCGACAGGAGCCAGGCCAGGAGCAGGGACATGTGAAGCTGCCTCGGAGGCAGCCCAGGCCAGGTTGGCCACCGGGACCAGGTGGGGCGGTAAAGGCGGTAAAAAGTGGTTGGATTCTGGAAGTATGTTGAAGGTGGAGCTGGCAGGATTTGCTGATGGACTGGAGAGTTTCCTGTGGTTTGTGCAGACGGACGAGAGGGTCTGCCTGGCACGGTGCCCGTGCCCCATCGGGGCTCAGTAAACGTGCAGCTGTCCGGGCGTTCTTTGGTGCTTGCTGGGGTCAAGACGCGGCCAGAGCTCGCCGATGCCCTTCCCTCCCCTGCGGGTGAACCGACGCAGAGCTTCGCCTGGCAGGAGCGCAGTGTCTGGCAGAGGACCGCGGGACGGGGCTCTCTAGGCTGCCACCTCGCCGTCCCTGGGCCAACACCAGCAGAGGGCACCAGAACCCCACAGAAGGCCTCACTGCCCCCCTGAGCTGGTCCTGTAGAGCAGCCCACAATTCATTCACTGGCCTTGATTGAGCGCCTACTGTGTGCCCAGCCCGAGCCAGGCTGTGGCCTGTGACAAGAGCTGCTGTGAAAACAGGGGACCAGCCTGGCCTGCCCACATTCCATCCCCTGTCTGTCCATCACCTCCATATGGTGAGAGCGGGCACGCCAGACGTTGGTGAGGGAAAGGGGCAAGCAAAGACCCCCCCATACTGGAAGTTGATTTGGTCTTGAGCCCTGGTTCTTCCTTTCTTGTTTTGTGGTCTCTGGCAAATTGCTCAGCCCCCCAAGCCCTTCAATCTACCTCTATGAAATGGGGGTGACATCCCCCCTCAACCCGCTCTCCCCACCTGCACCCCCACCCTGGGTTGCTGTGAAGATACATAAGACAGATGGGTAGGAAATAATCCAGCCAACTGTGAAGTGTCCCCCAAGAGGCACGGGTAGCCGTTGCCAACATGCTCAGAACCAGAAGGAAGTGGACGTCGGCGTTGGTCAGCCTGGGCGAGCGTCCCTGTCATTGCAGCTTCCCTCCCCTCAGCTGTAAGATGGTGTGACAGCCACCCACTTCCGAGTCTGCACCCACGCTGAGGGCAGGAAATGCTGCCCAGGCTCCACGGCTCCGGGCCTGGCAGCCATTGTTAACACAACACGGACACCATCGGTACAGACCGAAGAACCCATGCCCCCTGTGTCCCTCATTGAAAAGGGGGGGCGTTCAGCAGCACAGGGGCCCCCCCACCCGACCCCACCAGGGTGGCCAGAGGAGTTTGCTGGTGGGCTTCCAGGGGCTCGGGAGGAAGGGTACCGGCTCCCCAGGCTGCAGATGCCTCCTGAGCACCCCATCTTCCGGCAGGAGAGACCTTCCTCCCCTACTACACTGGCCGGGCCATCGATGGCATCATCATCCAGAAGAGCATGGAGCAGTTCAGCACGGCCGTCGTCATCATGTGCCTGCTGGCCCTCGGCAGGTAGCCAGCTCGCCCCCCTCGCCCGCCCCACAGGCCGACAGCGGGGGACTGAGGTCAGGGGCAGCTCTGAAAGGGAAAATGAGCCAGAGAGGCCCCAGAAACGCCCCTGGTGGGCCTGCCCCTCAGCTGGTCACCATAGTAACCCACCACCACACTGGCTCAGCACAGAGGTCCATTTGGCGGATCCACACCCTCCTCCAGGGTCCCCCCGCCCCCGCCCCGGCTGTTTTCCAAGTGGGAAACAAGGGCCAGCCTTGTCTGCTTTTCCACAAGGAACGGTGTCTGGCTGGCAAAGTTGGGGTTCTTGCCCCCAGTAAGCACAACCCTGTCTTGGCCCTCCCCCTTAGGGGCTCCAGCTGTGGATTAGCCTTAGGAGTGGGCTGGGGTCCTGCCCACCTCCTCCCGAGAGGGGCTCAGGCCTGCCAGTGGCGGGGGCGGGGCGGGGGGGCAGCTGTCGGAAGGACGTCGTGCTATGTATAACATCTCTTATCTGCAATTAGCTCATTTGCCGCAGGTATTCGGGGCGGCATTTTTACCCTCATATTTGCCAGACTGAACATTCGCCTCCGAAACTGTCTCTTCCGCTCGCTGGTGTCTCAGGAGACAAGCTTCTTTGACGAGAATCGCACAGGTTGGTCCCCCGGGGCCTCGGGTGGCCTGGGGCCGGGCTCTGCCAGGGTGGGCTCGCCTCACGCTGGGGCAGTGGGGGGGCACGTCGGTGGTCTCCTCCCCACTGGCTTTTCTTGCCGCTCGGTTCAGGATGGACTCGTCCCAGGAGTCGGGCTTGGGCCTGTGAATGGCCAGTGCCCTGGGGGGGCTGGCCTGCTGGCCAAGGTTTTAGTGTGAGCTGTGGCCACTGTAGGACCCTGGCCAGGCCACCCGAGGTCCCTGCAGCGGCCAAGGCCTTGCTTCCCATTGCCCTCTGGGAACCACAAGGGCCAGGACTGCCCACGCCTGTGGCCTAAAGGGCCCAGATCCCACGGGGTGAGTGGGGCGGGGTGTGAGGCGGAGTGGTGTGGTCCCAGCCGCGATCCCAGGCTCTGAGACAGCCCAGCCTGGGTCCGGGCCCTGGTCCCGCCGCTCACTAACAACACCCAGGCGTCTTTCTTCTCATCCCCGAGATGCGACAATAGCCATCGCTGCCCCATGGGCCTGGGAAGCTTGTGGCCCAGTGCCAGTAGCTGGTAAAAGGGCTTCAGCGCTGGCCTCCTCCCGCAGCCCTGACTGTTATTTCTGTGTGAGGGAAGAGGGGATTCACCCCCTGCCGGTGACAGGAAGGAGTCCCGGCTGTGGTTCCAGCTCAGTCCCAGACAACCTGTGTGGCCCTGAGTCTCAGCCTGCCCTCCGTGCTGCGGGATCTAATGTCACAAGAGCTGGTGACAGGGGCCGGACTCAGAGAAGCCTCAAGGGGACATCGACTCTTTTCCCCTCCCCCCCCAGAAGGTGGGGGAGGCCTGAGCTCTCTGGTGCCTCTTAGTGCCCCCTCCCCCGCCTGCCGTGGCCATACTGCCGCAGCAGGAGCTGAGCTGCCTGTGTTCCAGGGGACCTCATCTCCCGCCTCACCTCGGACACCACCATGGTCAGCGACCTGGTCTCCCAAAACATCAACATCTTTCTGCGGAACATGGTCAAGATCACGGGTGTGGTGGTCTTCATGTTCAGCCTCTCGTGGCAGCTCTCCCTGGTCACCTTCATGGGCTTCCCCATCATCATGATGGTGTCTGACATTTATGGCAAGTACTACAAGGTAGGCTCACCGGGCCCTGCGGGGCTGCGACCCTCAGGAGGGACTTGGGCTGGGGGGCCAGCGAAGGACTTGTTGGTCAGTAAACATTCACTGAGCACCCAGATCCATCGATGAGACAGATGAGACTCCGGCCCTGAGGGAACTCATGTTCCAGCGGGAGAGAGAGGATAAACCACAGCAGTAGTAATAGTAATAATAATGCATAAGGCGATAAAAGTGGTGAGCGCTAAGGAGGAGAATGAAGTGGGGGGGGACAGACTGGGGGCAGTTGTGGCTTTAAATAAATCCTTCTGAGAAGTGAGTGTAGAGTTGGACATCTGCAGCATCTCCAGGAAACACATGCCAGAGGGGGCACAGCCAGTGCAAAGGCCCTGGGGTGGGGACGTGCACGCAAGGGTCCTCAGTGAGGCTGGTGCCAGGGTCTAGGGGACAGGAAAGGAAGTATAGGCAGGGAGGTGGCAGGGGCCAGATGGCACCGCCCCTGAGAGAGACTGGGTTTTTGCTCTGTGTGAAGTGCGCTCTCATTCTGTAGAGCGAGTGTTCATGGTGAGGGGCGGAGTGGTATGGGTGGTGTGGGCCCTGCTGGCCAGGCCCTGCCCATGGTGCAGGTAAGGGCAGGCTGCTGTTCCTCCAGCCAGCCCGTGGCAGGGCCTCTGCCGGGATGTGGGACCGGTGAGCCAGGCCCCTGCCTGCCCCTGAGAGCTCAAGGACCGAGGCTGGTGGGGACAACTGCAGGGCCCTTCCCCAGGCCCGGGGCTGGGCTCCTCCTGAGCGGAGGGCTGTGCTGGTGACTGGCTTGCAGGAGCCCTTGGAGTCTGGGACCTGAAGCCAGCCCCTAGAAGCCTCTGTTCCCCACAAGCTGAGTGTCACTTTCTGGCAGAGTCCCCTGCCCTAAAGAGGGCCCTCTCACCCACCCACCTGGGTCACAGGCCTCCCTGTTTTCTCCCAAGTAGAAACAGTAAATATGCCCGCTGGAGCTGGAGCCAACTCCCTTCCCGTGCTCCCCCACCCCGCCCTTCCTGCCTTCCTGCCAGCCCAGCCCCTGGGACAGGGCAGGAAACCCCGCGGCTCCCCTTGGGCAGGCCGCCGTGCACACCTCAGGCCCCGCCTCAAGGGCAGCCTCAAGTCCAGTCAGGCGGGGCCTTCCTCCCATACCTGGAAGTGCTGAATGTCGCCACTGAGCCATGGCCGCAAGCCACACACCACCCACATCCCTGAGTCACACGACTCAAGACGCAGCCAGGCACCCAGGTGTGTGTGGAGCACACTGCCTGCTTCCAATGGCTGGGCGGGGCTCAAAGGTCGGGGGACTGGTGGTGCCTGTTCCCGGCAGGGCCTCTCGGGCAGCCTCCGGGGCTGGTCAGCCTACCTCGGTGCAGTGACTTCTACAGAGTCTGAGCCATGCCACCCAGGCTGCACTTCCAGAGCTCGGGTGGGCAGCAGCCTGGGGGTCAGACCCTTGGAGCCACGTGTCAGCCAGCCCACCCACACAACCCGGGCAGATTTTATAGCCTGGGCCCTCCACCACCTCCTAGAGCTTGGCTGGGAGTTCCGGAGGCTCAGCGCCGACCCTCAGGCTCCCACTGATTTACTGAGTGTGGGTGATGTGAACGGCGCCCCATTCACGGTGGGCGGTTCTGGCGCAGCGCACGACCTGCATGCCCGTCCAGTCGTCACTGTGCTTACGCCGCGTGGCGGCAGGAGTGGAGGCCCCTTTCCTGAAAGGATCACCAAAAACCATGTGGCCAGGGAGAACCTCCTCTGAGCACTAGAGATGCGTTCACAGTCAGCGCCCATCCTCCGGGAGCAGGGGCCTGGGAGCTCACCCCCAGCACCGGGCTAAAGTCTGTCCGCTCAGCCCGTCGGTCAAGCTGAAGGAGAGCGGGCAGAAGGGAACCTGGCTCTCATCCTTTTGTCCCTGAACTCCCCGCACAGAGGGCACCGTCTAGAGGGCTGGGGGCTCAGGTAGACAGCGTGGGGCCTCCTCCTTCTTGCCCCCGTTCCTGCCCTAGAGGCTCTCCAAGGAGGTCCAGAATGCCCTGGCCCGGGCCAGCAACACGGCTGAGGAGACCATCAGCGCCATGAAGACTGTGCGGAGCTTTGCCAACGAGGAGGAGGAGGCGGAGGTGTACTCGCGGAAGCTGCAGCAAGTGTACAAGCTGAACAGGAAGGAGGCGGCCGCCTACATGTACTATGTGTGGGGCAGCGGGGTATGTGCCTCTGGCCCCGGCAGGACCAGCCATGGGGGGCGGGTGGAGGATGGGACATGCGGATGGGGGCCCCTCGCTCTGGCACATTAGCCGGGGCCCTGCATGTGGGTGTTAGGCTGGTTGCACTTGACCTTACTCTGCCCCAGCTCTCTGATTGTGGGCAGAGAAGCTTTTTGGGAAAGAACGCAGGTTCCTCGTGAGTGTTCTGGCAGGAGCTCTCTTCTCCACTGGGGAAACACCCTGCCAGGGTGGGAGTCACCCCGAGGCCACGTGCTGGTGGGTCCTATGTCACCACCACACACGCCCCTGAGTGTCTGACTCAGTTCAGGGGGGAGGGCGAGTCGCAGCTGCTCCCTGGAGGAAGGGGAGCGCGGGCCCTGCAGTGTCTGCGCTCCACATCTGGGGGCGGGAGCTTGTGGGGAAGCAGCTCAGCTGGAAAAAGGAGGGTTTGGAATTTAGGGGAAGGAGAAGCTGGTGGTCTACAGAGGAACCAGGGGACAGGGACTGTCTTGGGCCCTAAGGGCAGGCCACCCCTGGAAAGTGCCCGGCCAGGACAGAAAAGGGGCCTGAAATCCGACTCAGCTGGCCACTCGGCAATCTGTCCACCGGCAGGGGGGCCTTTTGGACTTACGGTGGGAGGGAGAACCCTGAATGAGTTGTCATGGGTGCTGTTCCCACTCCCCCTGCCAGAAACTCCCCCAGGCGCTGGAGGGGGAGGGTGCCTGGACCCCCCTTCTTTATGGAACCTGGCGGGGTGAGGAGACACAGACCTCACTGCCCTGCTCTGCCTGGCTCGCAGTGCGACCTCAGCCAGTGGACTCAGCCTCTCTGCTCTTCCCAAGGAGGACAGGACTTGCAGCTCCTGCGTGGCCCCATGGAGGGTGTGGGGTCTGCCGTGTGCGCCAGGGCCACACAGCGAAAGCTTTTTTCCCAGGCAGGCCCATGGCCCCATCTTGCTGGGGACCTTTGCAAGGAAAACTCCACGGGGGTGGGAGGGTTGTGAGTGACAGACAGATGCCAGCCTGTGGGAGGGAGACCCGCTGCTGCCGCAGTTTCAGGTTGCGGTTGCGGCTGCGAGTTTAGGGCCCACAGCTGCCCTCACCAGCCCGCAGCCTGGGGGCCGGGAACGTGTGAGCCGAACCTCCCAGCACCAATGCCCACTACCCTCTGCCCCCAGCTCACGCTGCTGGTGGTCCAGGTCAGCATCCTCTACTACGGGGGCCACCTCGTCATCTCCGGGCAGATGACCAGCGGCAACCTCATCTCCTTCATCATCTACGAGTTTGTCCTGGGAGACTGTATGGAGGTGAGGGGGGACAGGGGTCTAGGGGAGAGAGAAGGGTATGTGGGGAAGAGGGAGCTAAACGGGGTGCTCCGGGGTCCGAGGGATGTGGGACTTTCTTCTAAAGTAGGTAAGGGGGAGAACACCATGATACCCGTAACGATTATAAAACTCACCAGTGACAGCAGCAAAGACTGTTTCAGAAAACGCTCATAAGATGGTGAACACACAATATAATAAACAGATTATGTATTATAGAATTAACACACAATATACAGATGATGTAGAATTCTACATAATTTGATTAACCAATGTCACCCCAATAATTTCAATTAAAAATGCCAAGAGAGCCCTGGCTGGTGTGGCACAGTGGAACAAGCACCGGCCTTTGAACCAAAGGGTCGCCTGTTCGATTCCCAGTCAGGGCACGTGCCTGGGTTGCAGGCCAGGTCCCCAGTAGACTACCACACATTGATGTTTCTCCCTCCCTTCCCCTCTTTCTAAAAACTAAATAAAATCTTCAAAAAAAAAGAAAGAAAGAAATAAGAGAACCGTGACCCTGGTACTAACATTGCCTGCCTCAGTTCATCAACCCAGTCACAGCACCCCAGGGCCTGAGCCCAGGAGCCAGGGAGCTTGGGATCGAGTCCTGGCCCTGCCACTTCCCTCCGCGGGACCTGGGGGAAGGCACTTGAGCTCTCCATGCCTCCGTTTCCTCATCGGGGAAAAGGAGGCAATGACAGAACCCACCTGGCAGCAGACCCAAAGTGCTGCGGAAAATGCACGTCATTATTCACGTTTATATTGTGCATATATATATATATATACATATATATACTTTTTAGCCAAGGAGATGTGTAGTATAAAGTAAGACCCATTTTTTAAATTGAAATGCTCCAACACTGGCAGCAAGGAGGAAGGTTGGGTTCTGTTCACCACATTAACCTCCCTGCGCTTCAGCTTCCCCCTGGGGCGGGGGACCGCGCCGTGCTGCGGGGCGGCACTGAGGTTTAACCCTGACGACCCCCAGGCTCTGCCTCCTAATGTCCCAATATTGTTACTTCTGTCCTCGTTTCTTCCTCGTTGTCACTAACGAGCAGGTGGGGCCCCACAGAACTGATGCTGTGTCCTTGCTCTCTCCACACCCCCTTTATCTCCTGACACCCCGGCGGGGGTGCCGCAGGGGTGGGGTGTCGGTGGGACAGGAACATGTCTCCTCCTCCTGCAGTCCGTGGGCTCTGTCTACAGCGGCCTGATGCAAGGAGTGGGGGCGGCAGAGAAGGTGTTCGAGTTCATTGACCGGCAGCCAACCATGGTACATGATGGGAACCTGGCCCCTGACCACGTGGAGGGCCGCGTGGACTTTGAGAATGTGACCTTCACCTACCGCACTCGGCCCCACACCAAAGTCCTACAGGTGAGAGGGGCACTCGAGGCCTATCCAGATCATCCTCTCTCTCATTCTGCCTCTCATGCCTCCCACATGCCTCCCACATGCCAGGCCATGGCAGTGCAGCCGGGAATAAGCAAGGCAGAGTGCCTGCAAACATGCAGTTTGGGCTGCAGTTGGGGAAGGCTGATTGTTGGAAATCATCTGCAGGGATGATCTGACAGTCAAGGAGGGCTTCTTGGAGGAGGGGACATTTGAGCTAATACCTGAACCAGGAGCAGGAGCCAATCAGGTGGCTCTCTGTGGAAGGACTATTCCCCGCAGAGGAAACAAGTATAAAAGTGCTGCCAGATGCTAGAAAGGACAGCCCTCTGGGAGCTAGCAGTGCCCCGCCATGACAGAGGGTCACAGGCAGGCTGAGAAGGGTGCAGGCCTGTGTTGGGCCAGAGCAATGGAGCCAGTGGCCCCACACTGTGTGCATGTTCCTTGCAGAATGTCTCCTTCAGCCTGTCCCCAGGCAAGGTGACAGCGCTCGTGGGGCCTTCAGGCAGTGGGAAGAGTTCCTGCGTCAACATCCTGGAGAACTTCTACCCCGTGGAGGGGGGCCGCGTGCTGCTGGACGGGAAGCCCGTTGGCGCCTATGACCACAAGTTCCTGCACCGAGTGGTAGGTGCTGGGCCTTCACTGCCCCCTCCACCCCTTCTCTGTCCTGGCTTCTCTCTCATGAGCCCCTGCAGGGGCACAGGCACGAGCCTCCAGCACCTGTGCGGCTCAAAGAGTAATCACCCAGGGAGCATCCCCAGGGCCAGAAATAGAGAATGCTGGCGCTCTGGGGGGCCTCCCAGGAGCAACGCCTCGCGCACTTTTACAATCGTCATCATTCTGTTGCTTTTCTTTCGCTTTACCATCCCCGAGAACCTCTCGACCCGCATAGCCATGTCCTGCCGGGGTTTGAACTTCCAGCTGGAATCACAACGGGCGTGTTCGTCTGTGTCTTGCTTCTTCCCTGGACGTGACTTGTGAGTCATCAGTTTGAGCCTGCAGTGTCGTGCCTGGCTGGTAACTCACCATGTAAACATGTCACGGCCCATTTCTGCCTTCTGCTCTTCACGGATGTTTGGGCTGCTTCCTGGTGTGTGCTGATACCAGCGATTCTGAGGACACCAGTTTGTCTGTTTCCTGGGGCGCACGGGCATGTCCTCGGCATCAGTAGTTACGGCCACCAGGCTGGTGACGCCACTGCCCGGCCCACCCACTGTGGGCGAGCATTCCCGGGACTCCACAGCGACGTCATCTCCGGTGCATAAAGGAGGCTGTCATGACCACGTGGGTTTTGGTGACCCTTTCAGAAAAGGGGCCTCTGCTTAGGCCTCAGCGCAGATGTAAGCGCAGTGACGCCCAGATGGGCGTGCAGGTTGTGCGCTGCGCCAGAACCGCCTGCAGTGAAGAGGGTGCCGTTGGCGTCACCCACACACAGGAAATCAGCACCAAGGCTGCTCTCTGGAGAGCTCTAGGTGGTGGCAGAGGCCGCCACCTGTGAAATCTGACCGCCCAGGTGCACATGACCTGGGGTAGATGGCCGAGACGTGGTCTTGGGTGTTTGGCCCCCTGGCCACTGCCCACTGGTGCTGTGTAAGTGCCCCTGGGCGGTGCTCTTCAGGCTTCTCAACGGTTAACGCGCTCAGACACTCAGTATTCTCAGACAGTGAATGATGTCGGTCCTGATTTTTGCCCGTTGAGTGTGCAGAGGGAGCTCACCGTGGTTTTGCATTTTCCTGGTGACTAACGATACTAAGTACCTTTCCATAAGGGTGTTCACCACTTGGATTTCCTCCTTGAATACCTTTTCTTTAAGGTTTTTTTTTAAGATTTTATTTCATATACTTTTTTAGAGAGGGGTTGGGGGAGAGAGGGAGAGAAACCTCGATGTCTGGTTGCCTCTTGCGCGTCCCCCACTGGGGACCTGGCTGGCATACCAGGCATGTGCCCTGACTGGGAATCAAACTAGCTACCATTTGGTTTGCAGGCTGCGCTCAATCCACTGAGCCACACCAGCCAGGGCTAAATTTAAAATTTTAACTTCCAGCCCTGGCTGGTGTAGCTCAGTGGATTGAGCGCGGGCTGGGAACCAGACGGTCCTGGTTCGATTCCCAGTCAGGGCACATGCCTGGGTTGCGGGCTGGGTCCCCAGTGAGGGCCATGTGAGAGGCAACCATACATTGCTGTTCCTCCCTCTCTTTCTCCCTCCCTTCTCCTCTCTCTAAAAAATGAATAAATAAAATCTTTAAAAAAAATTAAAATTTTAACTTCCACAAACCCAAAGCAGTAAAGTGCAAGAGTCTAAGCATACTCCCAATTATTCAGAAAGTCTTGTAATGAAGTCACCGGAGTTCCCTTCCACTTCCCCTTCCGAACCCCACCCTGTGAAAGTCACAGGTGTTAGCAGTTTAGTAAGCAGCCCCTCCAGCCCGTTTTCTGTCTTTATGTACACACATCACTATATAAAGACACGTAGGTCCTTTTGTAAAGAAAAATAGAATCGTGCTCTGCGTGTGTGTGTGGCAATTCGATTTTATGGATGCTCCGTAATTATTTAACCGATCCCCCAATTAATGGACAACTAGATGATGGTGAGAGCGACGATGATGATTGTGCTCTTTGCCATGTTACGGTGCCGGCTCCGTGCTATCATTTTTATCGGCCCAATTCCTGGACCTGGGATGCTGTTGGACAGCCCCTTGAAAGTGTCCTAGAAGGGAGGGAGGCCCTGGTGGCTGGGCTGTGCTGTGCGGTCCCCTCCTGCCTCCTGGTGTGAATGGACTCACTCACAAAGCGACCCTCCCCCTTCCTTTTCCCCGTCTTTTTCCAGGGCTGGGCAGACAGCGGGCTCTCTTGGAGGCCCAGGAGTGTGGCGGCCCCAGCCTGTTGGTCGGGAGGCCGAGGGCTGATGCGGAACGCAGCCTCCTCCACTGCAGGAAAAGAAGAGAGGCCGCTGAATGCAGCAGCCGGGGCGCAGGCTGTGTGTGATCAGATTTCAGACCTGAGACCCCTGGCATCCGTGGGCCCGGCAGGGCTGGCGAGGTTCCTGGGGACAGCTGGCTAGATAGACGCGCTCCTGGCCCCTCACGCCCCTCCCTCCCCCTCCGCAGGTCTCCCTGGTAAGCCAGGAGCCGGTGCTGTTCGCCCGCTCCATCACCGACAACATCTCCTACGGCCTGCCCGCCGTGCCCTTCGAGGTGGTGGTAGAGGCCGCGCAGAAGGCGAACGCCCACGGCTTCATCATGGAGCTGCAGGACGGCTACAACACAGGTGCCTCCCCGCCCGCAGCTCCCCCAGGGCGGCCTCGGGGTCCCACCGCCCTCTGCCCGCGCGGCCCCTCGGTGGGACCGGGAGGGCTGCGCGGTGCAAGGACTGCGTTCAGGTGCAGTTCCCCTCATGTCGCGGAACCGTGTTCAAGTGAACCAGTTGGTGGCATTTAGGACACTCATGACACCACACAGAGCCTCTGTCTAGTTCCCAAAAAGCAGTGTGAGTGCATGACATCACATACACACTTAATAGTGTATTAATGTGTATGTTACGTAATTATATAGTAATTCAGTAATATTTTTAATAACCTTAATAGATTAATTTATGTTATAGATTACAGTTAATATACTTTAAATCGTTAGGTCTTGAAAAGGGGCTATTCACATGTTTAAAACTAAAACTATATATAAAACAATACACAATGAAATCCTTTATTCTGTCCCTTTCTCCACCCATAGTTTCCTCCCGCCCCCACCAAAACTCGTATTAGTTTCTTACATGTCCTTTTGGAGTTTCTTTACGCAAACATAAAGATCTATTTTCATTTCCTCCCGTGCTTTCCCAGGAAGGGAACAGCGCCTCACACTCTGCCCCTGGCTCGTTAAACTGAACAGTGACTTGTGGCCTTGTCATGGGTGCCTGGCGAGCTGCCTTGTCCCTCTGTGTGTGCGTGTGCGTGCATGTGTGTGCATGTGTGCATGTGTGTATGTGCGTGTGTGGTGGATGCCTGCCCTGCATTTGTGACGTGGTCGTAGGCTTGGTGTCCCTGGTTTTATTGGGGTGTCATGTTGGTTGACTTGCAGGAGTTGAACTATCCTTGCAACCCTGGACTAACCCCACTTCATCGTGGTGTGCAATGCTTTTGAACTTGGTTTGCTCCTATTCTGTTGAGAACTTCTGCATCTGTGTTTATTAGGGAAATCAGCCTGTAATTTTCTTTGTTCATATCTTTGGTTTTGGCTGGTGTCGCAGAGCGAGGTTGAAAGTACAGCCTCCTCTTCAGATTTTTGGAATTGTCTGAGGAGGCTACGCATCGGTTCTTTGAACGTCTGGTAGAATTCACCTGTGAAGCCTTCTGGTCCTGCCTCCTGTTGGTTGGGGGTTTTTTGACTATCGCTCCAATTTCATTGCTAATAACCTGTTCAGACTTTCACTTTCTTCGAGGGTCAGGTTGTAAGTTTCTAGAAATGTATCCATTTCCTCTAGGTTGTTGAATTTGTTGTCATACTAAGTGTCTGTAGCGTTCTCTTTTTAAAGTTTATTGTGCATCCGTTTCGGGTTGCAGCGTTCTTCATGATCCTTTACCTCTCTGATGTCAGCTGTAACTTCTCTTTCCTCTGATTTTATATTTGGGTTTGCTCTCTTTTTTCTTTATAGGTCTGGCTAAAGGTTTATCAATGTGGTTTATCTTTTCAAAGAACTAGCTTTTAGTTTCATTGATCTTTTCTATTTTATTTTTTTAGTCTCTGTTTTGTTTCCTTCCACTCTGATCTTTATTATTTCCTTCCTCCTACTTGCTTTGGATTTTGTGTTCTTTTTTTTTAACAGCTATATGGTATTTCAATATACAAATTCTGTAATAATTTACTTACTAAATAATTCACTCAGCGACCTATTGATGGCCATCTGAGTAGGTATTCGGTCTTTGTTATTTATTTATTTATTTCTGCCACACTGGTTCTGTGAGTCACACACAGCCTGAGCCGATTGGCTGCGAGTGGGGAAGCGGGTGTGCAGGGAGAACTCACAGGGGTGGGTTTGCTGGCACACGGCTGTGTATTTGCAGTTGGGATCTGCGCACAGCACAGACTAACAGACACCGAGGTGCGTGCCCTGCGGCTCATCCCTGGTCGCACCGATGCATGCCCCTGGAAGATAGGGGAGAGCCTGCTAACACCCCAGCATGGTGTGTTAGCAGACATTTGGGGGTTTGCCAAATTAATGGGTAAAAATGGTTACCTTAGTACGACTTGTATGTAGTGGTAATCTGCTTGCCTCTTGCGAACTGGGAGGAGAGCAGCCTTTGGTGGGTTTTGGAACTGTTGGCAGTCCCAGCCGGTGGCGCTTTTAACCGCACTTTTCCCGGAGGGTGCGGTCCATGGCAGCAGGGAAAGTGGGAGTGGGGGCTCCTTGCTGTCCCCAGCGCGGCCTGGCCTCACCTCTGCTCACCGGACCCTGTGTCTGTGCCACGCAGAGACGGGGGAGAAGGGCGCCCAGCTGTCCGGCGGCCAGAAGCAGCGGGTGGCCATGGCCCGGGCTCTGGTGCGGAACCCACCGGTCCTCATCCTGGACGAAGCCACCAGCGCTCTGGACGCAGAGAGCGAGTACCTGGTGAGTGGAGGGCTGACGCTGGGACGGGCTTGGGCATGGCCAGGCGCTCTCCCAGACCGTCGGCTTCCTCGACGGCGGCATTTTGGTTTGAGGGTCCAGTCCTGTGTTTGTCCCTCATCTCTGTGGATCTTTGTGCTGCTCGCGGGCACCAGGCACGGCCCAGGCACGGGGGCTACAGTGGCAGACTGAGCAGCCAGGCGAGGGTGTTTCCGGGGCAGGACGGATACTAAACAGGGACACAAGCAGGAGCCCGACCTGTGGCCCGCACTCCATAGAAAATGCAACAGTCGCGTGGCAGAGACCTTGCAAAGGGCCACCGTGGCCACAGAGAAACAGCTGGACATCAGCTGAAGCTGCAGAAGCAGGTTTCATTCAGTAACTGCTGTCAGTAGGGCTGGAGGGAACACCCGCAGTGGGCGGGTCAGTGGCTGTCCACACCCGCTGGTGAAATTAGGATTCTGTCCTCCCGTGGAGACTGGGGAGGAGCCCTGTCCACCCTGCCAGTTCCACTGCAAAGGGAGGGCACCCAGGCACTTGAGGTGCAGTCTTGAAGGGGCAGAAGAAGGATTTGCAATGATAAGCCCTTCTGAGGAACCGTTCTCAGAGAGGGAGTCGGGTGTGGGCTAGAACACACAGCTGACTCTCCTGGCTGCACTGAGCACTTCGGGTCCTGGGTCACCCTGGGGACAAGGCTGTGTGCTGGGTGGGCCCTTCCTAAGACTCCCCATGGAGTTCGGGTTCTATCCTAAGTGGGACAAGAAGCCATTGGGGGCCATGGAGCAGAACTGATGAAACATTTTAAACCTCCATGGGCAGTGGAACAGGGAGCCGGGCAGGAAGGCAGCAGGTGGGCAGGAATGGTGGCAGAGGTGGGGAGATGGGACGGAGCGAGGTAACTGGGGAGACGGGGCTGCAGGATTCGCTAGGAGTTGGGTTCGGGCCACGAGAGAGAACGAGGAACAGAGGGTGCTGGTTTTCTGGGCATGAGCTTTGGGGCTGACGGTGACCTTTGACCACGACCAGGGTTAGAGGCTGCGGCAGCAGGACGACCAGGAGGAGATCAGGCTGGGGTCCAGCTGCCGTTCACTGAGCAGTGCCCCTGCTGCTGGGCACCGAGCTCTGTCCCCGTGGACAGAAACCCAGGCAGCAGGCTGGGGGCAAGCCCTGGCTTCACAAATGGGCAGCTGAGCTCAGAGAGGTTAAGTGGCAGAGCTGGGACCCGGGCCGGTGGGGCGGGTGGTGGGGGACCGAGGTGGCACCCCGCGAGCTGGCCCCTCCTGTCCCCCCAGATTCAGCAGGCCATCCACGGCCACCTGCAGAAGCGCACGGTGCTCATCATCGCGCACCGGCTGAGCACAGTGGAGCGGGCGCACCGCATCGTGGTGCTGGACAAGGGCTGCGTGGTGCAGCAGGGCACCCACCAGCAGCTGCTGGCCCAGGGCGGCCTCTACGCCAGGCTGGTGCAGCGGCAGATGCTGGGGCTCGAGCCCGCCCTGGACTGCGCTGTCGGCCACAACGACCCGCCGGGCGATGGCTGCCACAAGGCCTGACGGTCGGCCCTGGGCTCTCTGGTGGGGCCGAGGCCCCGCACCCGCCTGGCAGATGTACCCACGGAGGGCAGCCCAGGCCCACGGCACAGGCGGACGACCTGCCACATCCCACGCGTCCCTGCTTCCTGCATCTTGCCCTGGTTCCCGTTCTGTACCCTGCTGCCGTGGCCGCCCCTCTAGTCTGGGCAGGGGAGATGCCGTGGGCCTCTCCCTCTGGTCTCCCGAGGCTTCCAAGCAAAGGTAGCACCACCTCTTTAAACTAAGATCTTACCAGGTTTTTTTTACCACTTAGTTTGATGGGCCCAGTCAACTCCCAGGTTTCAAAACACTTTTTTCTAATTGGGAGTAATGGTGGGCAAGATCACTGAGATGTTCTAGAAGCTTCTGAGCCAGGAGTAAATGACCCTTCCTAATAGCCTGGAGGAGGTCAGGGGGAACTAGGCCTCTACCCTTTGCCCCTGGAGAGAAGGGGCTTCCCTGTCCCCAAGGGACGATGCAGGGAGGGGACTTTCTGTCTCTCCCTCTTCCCAGCTGTGTGAGTCAGGCCCGGGGGTTGGGGGGTGGGGAGCGTGGAGGACGCCCATCTGTTCGACACCCCCGCCACCCTGCCGAGTCTAAGCCAGTCTCACTGTGAACCACTGCGAACCTCAACTGGGGGAGTGAGGGGCTAGTCAAGCCTGGCAGAGCCTCGGGGTGACCGGCCCAGCACCCAGCTTTAGCCCCTCCCCCACCGCCCACTGGCTGGCAGCCCCCCACCACCACCCCACTCTGCTGTTTTGAGGCCCTTGGATGTTTGGGAGCCGCATCCCTTTTCCTGGCCAGTGGATGGGATGGCCGCAGAGTCCAGGGTCTGGCTTTGCGGGGAAGCTGCAAGGCGTTGGGAGAACCTGGTCAATAAAGTGTACTACCTCTGACCCCTGACTTCTGACCTCTTCCTGGTTAGGTTTTTCCATCTGACCCAGCTCCTGTGGCAGGTGGCGGGAGTGGGGAGGCGGGAGCACGTGGACATCGCAGCGAAAGCTACAGGTCCGATGTCATCCTTGAGTGCTTGACCTGAGTACCTCCAGGCCCAAGCAGATGTCGGGTGCAGCCGGCCGGGTGCTGGGGACCTCAGACCACGCGCTGGCCTCCCCTTTTGCTTCCCTATTTTTGCCATGGCACAGAGACCTTTCCGTTTTATCAAAAACCCGATCTGCTGCAAGCCTGAGGATAAATGCCACCAAAGCTTGGTGTCAGTAACCGGTGACCAAAGCGGGAGGTGGGCACTGGAGCCCCACAGGAAGGCAGGTGAGCAGACCTTCAGATGTTCCCAGACAAGCTGGAAATTCCAATTTTAGTGTGAGATCAACTGCTTCGTATAGATTGGCTCAAATTATTTTTACAAGACTGAGGGTCCAATAAAACACACCTCTAGGTGGTGTTCGGCCCTGCACTGGCCCTGTCCTCCCATCTGCCCGTCCTTCGCCCTGCCCCTCTGCCCTCAGGAGGGGGATTCCAGATTCTTCTCCCTGTCCCATGCCAGAGAGTCAGCTCCAGACCCCTGGCTGGCAAACCCGAACCCAAGTGGTTCCAGAGACGAAGCTGGCCCCTCTTTAGAAAGCAGGTAGGACTTATTAAAACAGGGGTGGGCAAAGGTAGGCTTATGGTCGTGACCGACGTGCTTCTGAGTCAATAAGACTATTGACTCAAAAAAAAAAGCTAATAATCAAAACCTGTGTGTCTTTTCCCGTGTGGACAACTGTAAACCCACTTTTGCCCAGCCATTTGTTATTTGGGAGTAATTCCAGATTTACAGAAAAGCGGCCATGCTGCCAATCTGGACACACCCCGCCCTGCGCCTGTGCCTGGTTCCGCCTACTTACAGCAGCTTCTCACAGGACCCAAGGGTGTTTGCCGTAACCAGGGTGCCAACACCCGCCCTCGCCAGCCACGAAATGCCAGCTCTGTCCCGTTTCCCAGCCTCTGCGCCCATGGCCGTCCCCTGGGCCAGGATCCAGCCCAGGCCACCACACTGCATTCAACGACAGGCTCTAAAAGTTGTTTTCACAATAAATTCAATAACATTTAAACAACAACATCGTTTCTATTGTGGTCAAATAGACATAACAGAAAATTTTCCGTTAGTGACATTCCGTTCATTCGCGGTGCGGTGCAATCACCACCCCGTCTCGTTCCAGGACATGTTCATCATCCCCCCCAAAAACCCCAAACCCACGAGTAGCCTCCCTCCCGCCCCTGCTCCCCTTGCCCCTGGTGGCCGCCCATCTGCTGTCCGTCTCTGTGCGTTTGCCTGCCCTGGAATCAAAAGTCTCCTTCTGTGTCTCACGTCGCTTACACAGCGTGACGTTTCAAAGTCCATCCACATGGTGGTGTGAGTCAGTGCTCCGTCCCTTTTCATGGCTCAGTCACAGTCCACTGGATGGATGGACCACAGTTTGTCCTTTCACTGATGGACACTTGGCTGTCTCCACCTTGGGGAACACGCACAGTGCTGCTGTGAACGTGCCTCCTTCTGTGCGGTGTGTGTTTTCAGTTCTCCGGGGTGCAGGCCTGGGAGACAAGCTGCGGGGTCAGGTGGGGCTCCTCTGTGTTGAACATTTGGAGGATTTGCCAGACTGTTCGCTACAGAGCCACGCCATTTGCATCCCCACCAGCACAGGATTAGGGTCTCAATTTCTCCACACCCTCACCAACACTTCTTTTCTGATTTTTTTAATATTTGTTAAGAATTTTTTAATTTATTTATAGAGGGGGAAGGGAGGGAGAAAGAGATGGAGAGAAACATCAGTGTGTGGTTGCCTCTTGAGCATCCCCTACTGGGGACCTGGCCAGCAACCCAGGCATGTGCCCTGTCTGGGAATTGAACCAACAACTCTTTGGCTCACAGGCTGGCAAGCCACACCAGCCAGGGCCTGTTTTTTTAAATTATAGCCAAGCTAGTGGGCATGAAGGGGATTTTCACAATTGACTTTCTCTGTTACGATTAATCTAGCAGACACGGCTGCCTTCCTTGGGCCTGGACACCACACTAGGCAATCACTGCAGTTGCAGCTCAAGGACTGTGGGGACCCGGAGCCACCTGAACCCTGATGTGAGGACCCAGGGGCAGGGAGAGGGCAGAGCCAGCATCACGAGGGGGCGACCTAAGCAGTTGCACAGGGTCCCGCACTCAGAAGGGCCCCACGCTTTGCTTCATTCCCTACACCTGCTGCCTTGAAATTCTTAATCATGTTTAAACAAGGAGCCCAGCATTTTCATTTTGCACCGGGCCCTGCCTGCAAATTAGGTACTGTCTCCTGGGTGGTGGTCCCAGCTGGAGGCAGGGGGCCAAGGACACCTGTCCCCACAGCTGCGTCTTTGGCATCTGGAGCAAGAGGGCGCAGAGAATTCTGGAATCACCACTCTGCCCCCCCCTCCGCCCCAGGTCCTCACCCAGGCATCTGTCACGTCCTCCTCTCTTCCCCCCACAGCCCCGCCCTCTTCCCAGCTGGTCCGGGGAGCCGACGTGCTGTTAACGATAGGCGGCAGATGGGTCTTTCCAAGTGGCTGGTCTCCGACCCAGAGCGTGCATGCTGGGAGGAGGCTGCTAATCTGATGTGGGGTCACAGTCAGAGCTGACAGCTCCAGGGACAGAAACCCAGGACCTCGAGGGGCTGCTCCCCAGCTGCAGAGCTGGGGAGGACACTGAAGGCGTGCCCTTTGGGGCTCAGCATCCTCACTTGGGTGGCCGGAAGGAAGGTCCCTCCGTGGCATGTCCCCCTACCCATTGTACGGTGGCTGTGCCAGGGCTCTGACCCCACCTTCTCCTCAAGCCTCCAAATCTGCTTTTCTCCCCAAGTCTGTCTGAGACCCTCCCTACCTCGGAGAGAAGAATCTATAGCTAATGGGCCCAGAAATCCATCTGTCCCCTCCTCTTTGCCAGGGCAGCCTGGTGTCAGTGAGCAGGAAGTGGCCTGCCCAGGGATGCTCCTCTCTGAAGCCAGCCCCCATCACAGCCCTGTACAGCAAGGCTGGTGCACTCAGAGGATTACACAGGCCAGAGGGGGACATAAGTGAGTAAATGGGACCAGCTGCAAGACATTAGGGAGCGGTGGGGACTGTGGTGAAACGGAGATCTCATCCCCCCTTAAAAGGGCGCACCTGCTGCTCAGCTCTGCCAACTTCCACCATAAGGAAATGTGTACTAAGTGGGGCCTGGTTCCCCAGTTTTTCACAGGAATTTCGTCAACTGCATTTTGTAATCTTCCGGTTTTAACTGGAGGCATCTCATCTCATTCAAACTTTAAAAAAGGCAAACAGGCCAAACAGAACAGGTCCTTGGCCCTCTGGGTGGTGACCTCTGGTTTATACCCACCATTTTGCTCTGATTATCCCCTCAAGTGTTTCGTGGGGACAAAGTGCTGGTGTGGGTGTGGGGGCTCAGAGGCCCTCATTCTCTGCCTCTGTGAACATGCGTGCTGGACACCCACTCTGGAGAGCAATTTGCTTCATCTAGACAACAAGTCAGGATTAGCAGACTTGACCTCCCCCCTCGAATTCTGCTCTTAACAGCCCCGAGAGGAGTGGCTGGTTTTCCATTGAGAGCAAAGTCATAGACTATAAAATTCAGCTATTGAAGCATTCTCAACCTAGACTGCAGTGGCTTTTAGCACATTCACCGTGTTGTGACACTGCCCTCGTATCTAGTTCCAGAACATTCTCACGCCCCAAGAGGAAACCTGCCCCCGTTGCAGTCACTCCCCAACCCCCGGCCACAGCCCCACGCCACCACCAGTCTGCTTTTTGCATCCATGGATTTGGATGTGCATGTTCTGGACGGCTCACAGAAACAGAACCCTACACCACGTCCTTTTGTGTCTGGCTCCTTTCCCCGTCACGTGTTCAAGGCTGACCTGGGTCGGAGCTTGATTTTGGCGCAGTGACAGTCCCCGGTGGGGGAACCCCACACGGCGTGCAGCGGGTGCGCTGTGGGTGGGCGTCTTGGCTGTTTCCCGGCTCGGCCTGCGGTGAGCCGCTTACGTCTCTAGTTGTCTCAGGCAGCCTTGCGGGGGAGGGACTTGTTTTAAACCTTGTTTTCTCTGCAGTCCTTGGTGAGGAAAACACGGTACTTCCCTAGCAAGCACTCCACACGGACACACCCCAGGAGCTCCACAAAGAATGTATTCTGTCCTACGTTTTTTAAGGGAAAAAAAAAATTATTTCATGGCCCACGAATGCCTGAGGCAGTTTGAAAACCACTGTTGTGGGGTCCGTCCCCCCTCCGCCCCCCTGGGGTCGCGTCTGCACACACTAGACACAACCGCAGGTCTTCTGTTTTTTGGTTTTTGTTTTTTTTCACGTGTGGACAGGACATACGGTGGAATGTTGTGAGGGACGAGGAGACAGAAGACAGAACTTGGATCCATACGTGTCACCGTGGACACATCTCAGAAACCTAAAAATGAGCCAAGAGAAAAGCTGCAGACTGATAGCATACAATGATATAATTGGTTTGTTAATACGCAGAAAACAATACCCAAGCTACTCCTTGGATATATACATACGTAAAGTTGTAAACCAGGCCCCGAGGCTACACGCTCCATCCACGGTGGGTGATTGGAGATGGGGGAGCGGTGGGGGGCTCCCCTGCCCAAAGCTTTCCTCTTCCCTTAGGAACAAAAGTAGGGGCAGAGCAAACAGAAGAAAGGCAAACGATGGTGGGTTTCTGAGTGTGGGCGCATGCGGTTTTGTTCTGTTATTATTATTCCTATTATTTTTAAATTGTATCCATTTTAGAGAGAGAGGGGAAGGGAAAGAAAAACATCGATTGATTTGTATGTGTGTGTGTGTGTGTGTGTGTGTGTGTGTGTGTGCGCGCGCGCGCGCCCTGACCAGGGATTGAACCCACAACCTCGGTGTATAGAGATGATGTTCTAACCCCCTGAGTTACCCGGCCAGGGCTAGTCTGTTATGTTTCTTTTCTGAACATTAGGGTTTTCCCCGGCAGTAGCGGGGGGGGGGGGCAGGGGTTGGTGGAACCCAGGGTCCTGGGAAGATGTGCAGAGGGGAGGGCAGTGAGCACCATTCCCACTGCTGTTGCTGAAAACAGGAGGTGTGGGAAAGCCCGCACGCCAGCCAGGAGCTTCTCCCTGAGGGCCTTGTGGGCACCTGCATGCTCCTTCCTCCCTGAGAACCTCCCCTCCTCTTGGAGTTCTAGAAAATTCCACAGCGCGGGGGCTCTGGAACCCGGCCCCGCAGAGCCATTACAGCCAAGGTAAGTCATTTCTGGCCCCGTGCAGGGGAGTTAGTATAATGTCAACTTATGGTGCAAAACAGGCTTTAGCTTTTTTTTTTCCCCAGGAGCCTCAGAAAGAGGTTTTCAAATTGTTTAGTGTTTCCTTTTTTTTATTGTGGTGAAACATACATAACATAAAGTCAGCCATTTCATCGTTCCGAATTCCACCACCCGAGCACTGCGCACACTCAGTTTCCCTGTGACCGACTGAAAGCACGGTCATTGCCCCCTTCGTCGAAGGGCCAGCCCGCAGAGACCAGCACCGAGCTCCACGGGCGGTGACGATGACGCTGGTTGTGGTAAATACCGATTTCAGTGCCCCACGCGTCAACCTGAGCACTTTATATGTTGACTTCTAATCCTCACCACAAGCTCAGGAGGCAGCTGCGACCATTAACCCTATTTTTCTGAAAGGGAAAAGTAGGACTGACCTGCACAAAGTCCTTCAGTTAAGTGACAAAGCTGGGACTTGAACCGTGGCAGCCTGAACACCTGACCCCTACACCACAGCCCTTGGCCAGTGCACTCGCTGACCGACAGGTCGACTGTGCGCCCATTCCCCGCCCAGTTCTTCTCCCCCTTCGTCTTTTTTTCTTCCTTTCCTTCGCAGTAGGTCACGAAGGGTGACTTGTTCCAGCCCCAGGAGCTGGGGATTGCTCTGAGTCACTCAGGGAAGGATCAAGAAAGAGACATCCCTCCCTGTCTCTGTTCTTTGCTCAGACCTGAGTCACCCCGTGGTGGTCCCAACAGCAGCTAAGCTGTCACAGTGCCGCTCTCAGCTCCTCCCCTGAGACTGATGACTCAGCAGCGATTACTGTTTACTGAGCATGCAGCCCCTGCGCTGGGCTGTGGGTCCCTATGTTCTCACGGATCATGAGCCCCAAGAGATGAAAAGACAAGAGAGCGTTTGAGCCCTGGCAACCCGAGAGGTGGCGTCTGAGCCGAGGGCAGAGTGGGCAGGAGGTGTCTGGGAGAAAGGGTGAGCCAGGCCGGCGTGGCGGTTCCTCCAAGGTTGAACTTGGTGTTCTCATAGGGCCCAGCAATCCTGCTGCTAGGTACGGACCCCCAGAAATGAAACCATGTCCGCACAGAAACTTGTCCGTGACTGTTTACTCCAGCTCTGTCCACCACAGCCTGGAGGTGAGAATAACCGGAATGTCCCCGACAGAAAGACAAACGGGGTCCCTGCCTTCGGAGGGCTGTCCTTCCACCAGGAAAAGGAAGCGTCCTGGCACACGCCACAGCGTGGACAGAGCTCGGAAACACCACGGCAGTGAGAGATGCCAGACACGGAAGGCTACGTTTCTGTGGGATTCCTTTCCTGTGATATGTAGACAGAAAGCAAGTTCAAGCTGCGAAAGGCATGGGGGGGGAGGGGCTGCTGTAGAGGGCGAAAGGTGTTTTTAGGGGGTGACGAGAAAGTTTTGAAAGTCGAGAGACCGGTGGTTGCGTGGTGTTGTGGATGCATTGATGCTAACGAGTGTGTGCGCTTTGCAGTGGCTTAATTGCATGTTGTGTGAATTTCACCTCATTTTTTTTTAAAGATAAGAAGCAGGGAAAAAAGGATCCAGGCAAGAGTGGCGAGTGTGAGGACAGTGCTGGGGCAGAGCGTGGGTGAGGACAGTCTGCCTGCGGCCTCTAGGAGGGCGTTTGACTCCTTGCCCCAAGACTGGAGAGCGCTGAGGGTTTCGGCCAGGCTGGGACCGGGCCCCTCCTCTGGCGTGTGTGGAGAAGGCAGCACCCGACTGGTCAGGGCCCGAGAGGCAGCAGGCTCCTCCTCACTCCCCTCCCTCCCACTGGGTGCTCCCCCGCCTCCACTGTGTGAATGGGGAGCAGTGGCCGGGTCACCCCGGGCCTTCCGCAGCCCTTACTCAGGATGTCCTGCTGTTATTCATAACCGAAGGGGCCCACGGGCTGGCAGCTTTGAGAAACACTGAAAGGAATTTTATGCTCTGTGTGCGGCCAGAGGCAGCCAGTGGCTGGCCAGTCAGCAGGGCCTTGGGGCAGCAATACGAGCCCCAAACAGATATGCAAGGGAGCCCTTCACCTCCCCTGGCCCCGAGCAGAGCCCACAGCGCATGCCAGGGGCAGTTCCAGACTCCAGGACCCATGAGAGGGCTGACTCATGGTGCTTACATAACTAAGGCCTGGTCAGCTGCCAGATAGGAGTCTCCTGACCTCTGACCCTCAGTAATCTAGCTTTTCTGGACATAGGCCTAGAGAAAGGGAAGGCTTTTTCCCAAATGGGAGCTTGGCTGGAAGCCGGGACTGATATGCGGTGGCTCTGGTCAGGGACAGGTTTTTCCAGAACAGGAAGTTGGCTGATTTAGGGGTGTTTGTGCCTCACTGCCTCCAAGCAGTCTCCTCTGATTGCTCACTGCCCCAGCTGGCCTCCTCCACCCTCATTTATTTGATCTTCTCTGGCATGTGGCTTGCTCTTTGAACATGCTGGAAGCTTCTGAAAGGCACGACCCGTGCCTTTTCACAGCCGGGCCCCCACATAGTAGGTGCACTCCTTGCTTATAGTAGGTGCTCTAACCCTAACCACCAGACAAAGTCATACATCTTCCTGCCTATCCAGTATCTCCCTTCTGATGTCCCCAAGTCACCTCAGACTCATCAGGGCAGAAATGCAGCCTCAGGAAATTTTCCTCCCAAACCTGTTTTTCTGACGGCCAAGTCCATCTTCATCAGCGACAGCCTGGCCGGTCACTCAGGTCCACGTAGCTGAGCTCCTACTGGACTTCTCCCCTTCCTCATTCCCTACAACTTGTCCCTTGGTGAGACCTGCCGGGCTGTCAGCCCGACCTGCAGAGTCAGATCCCCTTCCTCCGTCTCCGCGGCCCTAGGAGGCCGGCGTGTCCCCAGCAGGCGGTGTCAGCATCTCCCAGCGCCCCCCAGCCACCCCCTCAGGGCCCACCCTCCACACAGCCACCGGCGAGTGCTGGCCTTTCTAACTAGGTTTTCTTCTGGAGAACGGTGTCAGGGGCGCAGAAAACCAAAGACGGTGCAGGAGTGTCTGTGCGCTCTCCCCCGGCCCCCTGTGACTTCTCCAGTTAGTGTGGTCCGTTGGTCCCGATACCGGTGCATTATTATTCATGACAGTCTATACTTTATCCAGATTTTCTTCACGTTCCCCCGATGTCGCCCTTCTGTCCCAGGATCCCGTCTGCATTACCTTCAGCCGTCTGTCCCCTCTTGGCTGTGACTGTTCTCTGACCTCCTTGGGTTTGGTGACTTGGACAGAGCTGAGGGGCACTGGTCAGGGACGTGGTTTGTTGTCCCCTGTTGGAAGTTGACGTTTTTCTCAGAACTAGACTGGAGCCGTGGGTTTGCGGGAGGAAGGCCACCTAGGCACGGTGCCATTCTCGTCACCTCGTGTCGGAGGTTCACACCATCATCGGGATTTGTCACCGCCGATGTTGACCTTGGTCACTGCTGAGGCGTGTGTGTCTGGGGTCTCCGGTGAAGCTGCCCTTTCCCCACTTTCACACTGGCCTGTCTGGGAGGAAGGCTCCGCACAGCCCGCTCCTGGGGAAGGGGAACGGTCCAGAACATCAGAACTGGGACTCGGCTCCTCTCGTTCCTGCGGCCGAACCCGTGACGATGTCTCCTCACATAAGCCAGTTCTGTTCCCACCTCTGGGCCTCTGTCCCCCACCCCGCCTGCATCGTTCCCCCCTTTTCCCCCCTTCTGTGCTCGCTGCTCCTTCTCATTCAGGTCTCTCTCAGCTCACATGTCACTTCCCCTGGGGATCCAGATCAAATCCTGGGAGAAACCCTGAATCTCACCCCAGGAAGGTCCACCTGAGGGCATTCGCCACCCCATGAACTCAGGCCACAGGGCAGTGGCCGGGTAGAGAGTGGCCAGGACATGCCAGAACAAGACTGGCGGCGTCCCAGAGCTCGCGTAGGGTCGATGGGGCCATGGTGTCTTCCAAAGTCCATGTTCGTGACCTCACACTGGCCGTGTGACCTCAGCTGTTTTGGGAGCATTTACACCACAGGAACCAGCAGGCGCTACAAGCCAGGGCCTTCCTCTTTCTGGCAGCTGATGGCTAGAATTTCCCCAGACGCCAGTGAGGGACCTCACCAAGCCCAACCCCAGGGGATGGTGGAGAATCTGTGTGGCTGCGGAGCAAGCTGGGGGAGAAATGGAACAGGGAGAGGACATTCCCGAGAAGCTGTTGTCCCAGGCCCGCCCACCCACAGATTCACATCCCGGGGCCCCGACAGGCGGTGCCTGAGAGCCTGGTGGAAGCAAACACGGCTCTTCTCCAGAGGGCCGGCCATTCGTTCCAGGCCTCGGAGAATCCTCCCAAGTAATTTTCCTAGGGCAATGACCAGCACGCAGTTGGGGAAAGCCCAGCCCACAAGGAAACAGGTGACGATGAGCAAGAACGGGCAGGAACAGACCCACCCGACCTCAGACGCCAGCATGACCCAGCTCCGATTCCAAAGCAGTCATGCCTATCTTGTTTGAACAAACTCGCCATCAAACTTAAGAGTTCTTACAAGGAGTAAAAGGCTATGAAAAGCCACACAGGCCTGGGCTGGGTAGCTCTGTTGGTTAGAGCGTTGTTCCCACATGCCAAGGTCGCGGGTTTGATCCCCGGTCAGGGCACATACAAGACTCAACCAATGAATGTATAAATAAGTGGAATGACAAATCAATGTTTCTCTCTCTGTCTCCCTCCCTTTCTCTAAAATCAATCAGTAACAAAATGTAAAAGGAAAAGCAACACAGCAGACTTGATAAAGAATGAAACAGAACTTCCAAAGAATTAGAGAGATATCAGAAGAAATTATGCAGAATGCAACAGAGAGAGGCGAAGAAGATAAAAATAGCAAGGCGAGGAAGTGAGGACGTGAAGGTTCCACGAGGCGTGTGTTACACATTTGTCTGGGGTTTCAGACAGAGGGGCCGGAGGGAGTGGGGCAGGGGAACCCTGTGAAGAGACAGCTGCACGGGGTTACCCAGAACTGACTACAGACGCCAACCTGCATGCAGATCCGAAGAGGCCAAATCTCTGCTGAGTGAGTGAGTGACTGAGATCTGTGACCGGTGGGCCCTGCCCCCTCCCTCGCGCTCACCGTGGGCCACGGTGAGTGGGAACCCCTCCCCCGCGTTCTCTCCCCTGCTTTGTGCGAGTGGGAGCGAGTCTGGGACTGAGAGCCTGCCAGCGCTGTGCTGTCTTGTACCAGATGTCCTTCACCCACTGCTCAGCCTTGGCGGTCTTGCCTCACCTCCCCAGTGCTGGCGAGGTTTGAGGTTTAAAATAGACAGGAATGCAGCCCAGCTACTGAGCTGTGACGAGCCCAGCCTGCAACCCTGAACTTGCCCTTAGGGGAGCAGGAAGAGCTAAACCTGCTTAGCAGTCTTCCTTTCCTGGAACAAAGGGAAGCACTTCAAACCCAGAAAAAAAGCCACCCAAGCACCCTTCCAGCCGAGAGGGAAGGAGGCAAGAGGGTCCAAAAGGGTTTGCGGAGTCACTGCTGCCATTCTGTGTGTTGAGCGTCAGCGGCCCCACACTCAAGGTCCGCCACCCCGGGGGTGGTTTTCTAGAAATATCCTGCCTCGTGTCTGCTGCGAAGGAGCCGGGACAGCAGTGAGTCCCACTTCCCAGACTGGAGCACAGAACTCCAAGAACAGAGTAAATTGCTCCTACTGCCTGTGGGCAGCACCCAGGTTCTCTGGGAACCCAGCCCAGGCTGTTGCTGTGCCTGCCACTGGGAATCTAGTGCCTGCTCTGTATGGCATGTGCCAGCAGACGCTGTAAGGGACGGTGGTCTGGTTTTCTGATCCCAGGAGTTTGCAGGTACTTGGCACAGACAGATGAGACCCAGATGGAAAGGTTTCAGGAAGCTCACAAGGGGGAATGTGGATTCACAGGTTGGTACTGCAGATTCACAGGTCGGCAGAGAGTGAAGGGAAGCCGCGGGTGTCGAGATGAAGCCAGGCATCCGTTTTGCAGCCCTTTGCTCTGCTGAGCTTCACAGACGTTGCAGTTTTTACCAGCTGGAGGCAAGACGCTCCCTTGACAGAGAGGTGACCACTGGCTTTATCGGGGTGTGCTGGAACGGACTCGAGGTCTGCCAGGACTGGTCACACACTGCAGTGTGGATGAACCTTCAACAAACTATGTGATGTGGAAGAAGCCGGACAGAGAAGCACCATTGTGTGTGATTCCACTTACGTGAAATAGCGACCAGACACACTCACGTGCAGGACGTGGAGTAGAGGGGCCGGGGGTGTTCCCACAGGGGAGAATTCCATGGTCCGGCACCACACACCTCAGGCAGAGGTGCGAGTGGTCCAGGAAAAAGGATGGAGAACCTAGTTCGGAGGTCGGAGGAGACCGTAGGTTGGGATTTATTTGTTTTTACAGGAGGGTGGTGTGGCGAGCTGAAGAGTGACCCCCCAAGAAAGCCCACATCCTAATCCTCAGCTCCCGTCAGCGTTGCCCGGTACAGAGAAGGGGCCTGGCAGGTGTGCTTCGGTTAGGACTCCTGAGATGATGGGAGGGTCCCCTGGGGCAGCCACGTGGCCCAAAGAAATCACAAGCAACCTTGAAAGAGGGAGGCAGGAGGGGCGGGGTCAGAGGAAACCAGTGTGGAAGCAGAGTCGCGAGTGATGTGCTTTGAACATGGAAAGGGGCCACCGGCTAAGGAGTGAGTGTCTGGGCCTCTAGAAGCTTCCAGAAAGGCAAGGAGGTCCATTCTGCCCTCACAGCCTGCCGAAGGAACGGGCTCTGCCAGTGCCCTCCCTGGAGGACTCCTTGATTTCTGATGTCCAGAATGAGAAGAGAATAAATTTGTTTAAGTTGGTGTGGTTTGTGCAAGCAGCCACAGGACACGGATTCAGAAGGGTTCCCGAGTTTCATGTGCAGTTTGATCTTACAGAAATTATAAAACTGCAAGATGAGGGCCAGGGGGAGGGAGCAGCTCTGGGAGGGGGCAGACAAGGCCGCGGCTCTGGAAAGAAGAGAATGGATGCGGTGGGCTTCTGGAAACACGGGAGCTGGGAGCCGGAGGGGGGAGGCAGAGATGACGTTAGCTTGTGCAGAACCCCCTCCCGCACTGCGGCACCGCGAGGCGTGAGCAACACAAAATCCCATCTTCGCACATTTTCTGTCAAAATGAGACATGCAGATCTTCACGGCGATGACAGCATTCCAGATTTAGTGCCTGATTAACACCTTCTGCCGAGAAGAATCTTTATTTTAAAAAAAAGTGACTGCATGGAATTAAAAAAAAAACACCACTCAAACTATGTTCGGGGCTAAGAGAGGAAGAGTCACCGTGGACGGTGTCTGCCGTGTGCCTTTAGAAGGTGCAGGGGTCAGGGGACATTCCTTAGAGCCACATTAACAAACAGGTGACTCATCTTCCTTAGGGACACTATTTCAGGGCGACAGATTCTGGGCAAGTGGAGCACGGTCGCGCGTGCTCGGGGGAGGGGGAGGGTGGACGCGAACACAATCGCCTGACTGCGCTTTGAAAAGAATCCTGGGGAGGGAACATGACAAGAGGCTGCTAAAGATGACTTTTCTTTTCCCTTTTCTTTGCTGTTTGACCTTGGTTTTCTCCCATGTTAGGACTTTTTAAATTGAATTTATCGGGGGTGACTTTGGTCCACAGAATTGTGTGGGCTTCAGGGGTGCGATTCTGCAATAGTCGTCTGTGTGGTGTGCTGTGTGCTCACCAGCCCAAGCCAAGTCTGTCTTAGGAACTTCTCGGGAAGGAATAGCAAGGGGAGTATCGCTGCCCCCTCCCCAGGAGGGGCTGTGCCTGGTGACCCCTGCCAAAGAGGACAGTGTGGAAAGTGGGGAGAAAGAGTCATTTCACAGCGGAGACACCTGGCAGACACACCTCAGGTGATCCAGATTGGCGTCGACGGTGACAAATCACGACGAGAGTACATGCCTCTGATGTGAGGAGACGAGAATGGCACTTTGCCTCGGTGGCCTCCTGCCCCCACCCCCGTTGCTTCAAACCCACAGCCGCAATCTGGTCCTGAGAAAAACACCAGACAAATCCCAATAGAGGACAACCTGCAGCGTCCCTGAGTGGTCCTCCTCAACTCTGTCGAAACCAAGGGACGTTTAGGAAGTGGCCACGGCCAATAGGAGATGTGATGACCAAAGGTGACATGGAGTCCCAGACGGGATCCTGGGACAGAGAAAGGACATCAGGGGGAAAACTAAAGAAATCTAAATAAAGTGTGGACTTCAGTGAGTAAGGAAGTATTATATGGGCTCCTTAAGTGTGGCAAATGTGCTGGTTGTAAGGTGTTGATAACAGGGGACAGTGGATGGGGGGATAAGTGGGAACTTTCAGAAGGACCTTGTTGATTTTTCTGTAAATCTACACCTATTCTACAAAATAAAATCAATTAAAAATTAAAAAGTGGCTCGATTTGGAGAAAACTAGCCTACGTATATGCTCACAGAGGTACGCAATGACGTGTACGCAGAGGGCTTGTTGCCCCATTCCTTCTGGACAGCCAGAGACCTAACCCCCCCGGACAGGCCCCTGGAATACTACACAGCCATGAAAAAGAATGCAGCGTGGCAGCAAGTGCTGAACAGCCGGTGGCGGAACAGTAAGCCCCTACTTCTGCCAAGTGGAAAGTCACATACATATGTGCGTGTTTATAGAGACTTCGAAAAATTCTAGACAGAAACAAAACTGTCCATTGTGGTTGCCTCTAGAATACAAGATCGATTGGATTTGTTTGTAACATTTCAGCTTGCATCTTTACCATTGGGACAGTTTTATACAGCAAACAAATATTTTTAAGTGTTTGAATGTTCATTTGTGTATTGTATCATAAAAGAGGCCAGCTTTTCCAAAAGGGATAGAGAATCATATCACCCAGTTAAGAAATGAGAGATGCGGCCTGGCTGGAGTGGCTCAGTGGATTGAGCGCTGGACTGTGAAGCACAAGGGTTGCTGGTTCGATTCCCAGTCAGGGCACAAGCCTGGGTTGCAGGCCAGGTCCCCAGTAGGGGGCACATGAGAGGCAACCACACATTGATGTTTCTTTCCCTCTGTTTCTCCCTCCCTTCCCCTCTCTAAAAATAAATAAATATAATTTAAAAAAGAAATGAGAGATGCAAATTACTCCTAGATTAAAAAAAAAAGAAAGAGAAAACGAAACCCTGTAAACTTCTTTTTAAAATACCACCTTGAGGAAGTTTCGGTTTCTCTCCCGAGAGCTTGTCAGCGTGGTGCCTGGACTCGCATCTCTAGTTTTTACCTACGAGAAAGTCAACTCAGATGTCACCACCGCTGTTCAGATGCGAGGTTTTTCAAACAGGGTCAGGGCTAGAGGTAAAGTTTAGAGCTGAATTTGTTTCGTGGTGCATGAACTTGACGTTCCTGAAGTCGTCAGGCTTGTTGCAAATGTGTCAGAGCACAGAACAGACTGTTCTTGCTTCAGGGTCGGGGCGCAACAGGCCGACATATTGAAGGGTCACTTCTGTAAGCCCCTTCTGATGGTGGAAACCAAGTTCTGGGATTCGCACACGTTTGGGGTCCTCTCGAGGGACCCCCTGTGAGAGTCCTTTTCAGGTACACAAAAGTTAAGGTGAATCATCCCTGACCAACAGGAGACAAAAATAGCTTCCTTACGTCTTTTTTTTATTGGCCAATTTGGTGCAATGCAGAACTGGTTTTGGTGAGCGGTACAAAGAGTTAAGCAACATTTAAGAAACTCTCTTTTTTTTAAAGATTTTATTTATTTTTCAACAGAGGGGAAGGGAGACAGAAAGAGGGAGAGAAACATCAATGTGTGGTTGCCTCTCACGTGCCCTCCTACTTGGGACCTGGCCCGAAACCCAGGCATGTGCCCTGACTGGGAATCGAACCGGTGACCCTGTGGTTCGCAGGCTGGTGCTCAACCCATTGAGCCACACCAGCCAGAACAGAAACTCTCTTAAAATAATTCGTGAGAGAATTTTAGCGACACTGAAGTAGGGGGTTTGGAGGACACCAGACTGTGATAACTTGTATTCCTCTGTGTCGTGGCGCATGAACCTGCAAACTTTTACTCTCTGTGGGTTTACTTCATATTTAAACTTGGGGTTTAGGAAGTTTATTTTGGGGGGTGACCGTTTTGATCTTTGCACTAACATTCAATAAAATTTTTCCTGAGGTCACCAGCAGCTGCTAAAATGAATCTATATCAATTTTCTTTCTTTTATTTTATTTTTTTTAAAGATTTTATTTTTATTTATTTTTAGAGAGAGGGGAAGGGAGGGAGAAAGAGAGGGAGAGAAACAGCAATGTATGGTTGCCTCTCACATGGCCCCCACGGGGACCCGGCCCGCAACCCAGGCATGTGCCCTGACGGAGAATCGAACCGGGACCGCTTGGTTCCCAGCCCGCACTCAATCCACTGAGCTACACCAGCCAGGGCAATTTTCTTTCTTTTATTTTCGTTCAAACAAAAACAAAAACTCTTAATCCACAGCACCGTTGTAACCTTAACTCAAATCGCAAAAAAATGTATCTACAGTCCCGTCCACCAACAATGTGAAGGTTTTGTGACTCTGCTTTTTGTTGACGTACAAACCTGACTCATCCGTGGTTGCGATCACAGTCCAGACAGGCATTTCTATTTTGCCTTTGAACCTGAATATGAACTCGTACTGGTGTTTGCATTCTGCTTCCTAGTCTTCGTTTCTCATTTTAATTGATTGGAAAACATACCAGGGATCAGATTTGCCACAATTTACTTAACCATCCCCTAAGGTTGGTCATTTAAATAATAATGAGGTCTCTGCAGGTGCTGCCTAAACACACCCAGACTTAGCCACTTAACAACAAATACTCAGGATCTCCCGTAGTTTCTGAGGGTCAGGAACCGCGAGCAGGTGAGCTGAGCGGCTGTGGCCCAAGGTCTCCCAGGAGGTTGACAGGGGACAGTGGCCTGAGGGGCTCGGCTCCTCACTGTGCACACTTCTTCACAGGCTGCTTGGCGGCCCGCATGGGAGGACAGCTGGCTCCCCCCACATCGAGTCCTGTGAGAGAGGGGGTGTGCAAAACTGAGCCTAATCCGGGGCACCGGTGGGGTGCCGTCACTTGCACCTGGTACACCATGACAGTGGGCCACTCCAGGGCGTGACTGCCCGGGGCGGGCCACTGCGGGCCTCTCTGCGTCCCAGTCCTTTCTCCATCATTTTCAAATCCTCCGTCTTTGATCTATTGCACAAAGACCTTTTTGTTGCAGGAGAAATTGGCCACAGCCTTTACAGACCAAGACATTCAAGCTCTACTCATCCACAGCTCTCTTCACGTCTTACTTCCCAGGTTGTAGGGATGAAGAAAAGTTACCTTCATACGTAGTAATTGGTTTCTGGAACTTTTCAGACATCCTGCCATGGACCTGTACTGAGTGAGAAATGAGGGGATGCACATCTTTCAAAGCTGACTTTTTTTTGCACAAGAAACACTGATTTAAAAAAAAGAAAGTAAGAACCAGGATGGCTATTGTTAAAAAAACACACACACACACAGAAAACAAGAAGTTTGGAGTAGACGTGGAGAAGTGAAAACACTTATGCGCAGTCAGTGGGAATGGGCAATGGTGTGACTTCTGCGTGAAACAGTCTGGCGGTTCCTTGAAAAGTCACAGATATCAGCCCCGGCTGGGGGGTTGAGTGGTGAGAGCATCGTCCCGTGTGCCAAAAGGTTTCGGGGCACTCACCTAGGTTGCAGGTTCAATCCCTGGTTTGGGTGCTTACAAGAGGCAACTGATTGAACTTTCTCTGCCACATCAATGTTTCTCTCTCTCAAATCAATAAACATATCCTCAAGTGAGGTTTAAAAAAATAAGTTAAAGTTATCACGTAACCCAGCAATTCTGCCTCTGGATCGATCCGCAAAAGAATGGAAAGCAGGGACGCAAACAGATGTTTGCAGACCCGTGTTCACAGCAGCCTTGCTCACCACAGCCAAGGAAGGGAGACAGCCCACATGCCCTTCAGCAGACGAAGAGATGAACAACATGTGGGCCCTGCAAGGGACTCGTACTTGGCCTCGAAAGGGAGGAAATCCTGACCCAGGCTACGGCGTGGATGAACCTTGAAGACAGTGAGGTGGAATGATCCCGTCACAAAGAGGCAAGTACCACAGGATCCCACTTGTGTGAGGCCCCCAGGGTAGTCAAGTTCACAGAGCTCGGAGTAGAAAGGGGGTCACCAGGCCTGGGGGAGTGGAAAGGGAAGTTGCTGCTCACTGAGCGCAGTTTCGGTTCTGGGGGCAGATGGTGGTGACGGCTGCACAACCTGTGTTCCTACTGGGCGCTGCTGAGCCGCGCACTTACAACGGCTCCAGTGGTAAGTGTGACGTTATGTGTCTTTTGTCACAATAACACCTCAACAGAAACAACAACGATGGTACCACTTTGGAGAGGGATTTGGCAATGTCCAGTCAAGCTGAACACGCGAACACCTTCCCCACCAGCCACCGAAGAAAGGGCTGTGTATAAAATGGAACACTGTGTGCTTATGTGAAAAGACTGGTTCCAACTACATGCACCAGCAAGGATACAGTTCAGAAACTTAGCATTGGTCCAAAAAAAGCAAATCGCAGAGAGATGTCTGTATGTATCGTTTTTATTAAGTTTATGGATTTATTAAGTTTCTGGAGCGGCTGGAGAGGCAAAAGGGTACCTGGGGCTTCAACTGTGCTGTGCTGTTTACTCCCTAACCCCGCAGAGCACTTGCTATATTCTCTCCCTCTCTCTATTTTTTTTAAGATTTTATTTATTTATTTATTTTTAGACAGGAAGGGAAGGAGAAAGAGAGGGAGAGAAACAAGAGAAACATCAATGTGTGGTTGCCTCTTGCGCGCCCCTCACTGGGCAACCTGGTCTGCAACCCAGGCAGGTGCACCGACTGGGAATCGAACCCATGACCCTTTGCTTCTCAGGCCTGCACTCAATCCACTGAGCTACACCAGCTGGGGCTCTCTTTTTTTTTTGTATGACTGAAATAATTTCTTATACCCCCCCATGGGAATAAAAAATGTACGAAAATCCAAAATCCAAAACAGCCAAACCTCAAATCAAAATAACCAAGCTTCCCACACTTTCCACCTTTGTAACACACCAACATCATACCAACCTTAAATATCACTTTTAAAACACTGCTCTCTATATTTTCTCTCCCTCTCCAAAGCAGGGACTGCATCTAAAATGATTTTTTTTTTCCTTCTTGATGACGGTTGCTTAGGTCATGTGGGGCATTTAGACACTAGCAGATGACGGTGACAAGGCCAGTGACACCAGGCTGTGTGTCCGGTGAGGGGCAGGGCTGTTCCACCCGCCGCCCTGGGGAGCCGCCCCTCCCCTGCTCACCAGCAGCGGCGCAGCCTGTGCCACAGATGCCTCGTCATCGGGTCACCTCATTTCCTCCCAGCGCCTCAGACTGGAAAACATTTATGAATAATTCTACTACCTTGCATCAGAAAGAAAGAATTCCAATCTCAAGGCTAGCAGATTTGAAGGCTCAGCTATGTGAAGGCTATGTCCTTTTTTTTTTTTTTTCGAAGGGTACTTTCCAAATCGTTCCTGGGGTTGTGCAACAGGAGGCTCATTACTGGGGTACAATGCCTCCATTGAGAGAGAGGCGCCGGCACAGACGCACAGCGCCCTTGATTTGCCGGGCGAGGCCTGAGTTAGCCCACAAGTGTTCCCGGCCGAGGTAGGTGTGCAGAGAAACTCAAACACAATCCCGGTTGACTAGAAAAAAGGGGAAAAATATACACGTCTACCTACGCATTGAACTGATAGGTTTGACACCAATTCAAGGATTTTCTGTTTCGTTTCTATTTTCAACCACTTGTAAGAGCAACAAGAAGTTTGGGGGCAGCAGGAAACAGGATTTTTTTTTCTGCGGTTTGCCCCATTTGACTAAGGAAGTGGTGTGTGACTTGAATAGGTTGGTGGCAGAAAGCAGCTTTGAGAAGAGTCATAAAAGAACGGGGCAGGGCGGAGCCGTAAAGGGCCGCGTTGGGACCTCGTGGTGGGACACAGGTGTGCCAGCCAGCTCGTTCCTGGTGGGTGTCCTCAGCTGAGTCACCTCGCCCCTCTCCAATCTGGATAGCTCCGACCCCTAGCCTCATCCCCTTGGTGGGGGATTGTGAGGAATTTCTGGACGTCTTCAGCCTCACAGGTGAGAATTTTCTGGAAATGCAGCTACTATTTCCAAATTGGCAGGTTCGTTTTTTCCCTGGAGAGAAAAGAAAAAAAAAAAAAAAGTAACTGAGCTAGTATCTTGACCATAAATTTGACTTTCCACTTCCCCTTCCTCTTTTTTGTGGCCTTTCCTCTTCAAAGCCACCTTTTTTTTTTTTTTAATTGATTTTTAGAGACAGAGAGAGAGAAACAGCGATTTGCTGTTCCACTCAGTCGTGCATTCACTGGCTGATTCTGGTAGGTGCCCTGAACAGGGATCAAACCGGCAACCTTGAGATCTAACGATAACACTCTAACCCACCAAGCTATCCGGCCAGGACTCAAAGCCACCTTTTTGGATCAACTATAACAAGTTCAAAGGAAGAAAACTATCGAATGCAACGGAAACTTTTACTTGCAGATAACACAACAGGCTTCGTCTAAGTTTCCTTGTTTTTCAGCAACTGTGTGCCCTCAGTCACGAGACGCTAGGAGAGAGAACAAGCAAGCCCCGTTCAACACGTGGACGGACCACTCAGACCTGTGTCCCACGGACGGCGAAGCAGAAGCATCATCCTCACACACAAAGCGCCTCTGAGCCAACGAGTGGTCCCTGAATGCCTGGACTGTGTTCAGTGCCGAGTTATTCGACCAGCTCGGTGCAGCGCGATGCCGGCATGGTGGACACCAGCCTGGGAGCCAGACCTGCCAATTACTTGGTTTTGGAAGCAAACAAACAAACAAACAAAAACAAACTTCCTCTCCCCAGGGCCTCAGTTTCTTTCCGTGAAAAATTAGGGTGCTGTAGCGGTGGACCTCAGACTCAGGTTTCCTTCAACTACCATGGCAGATTCCAAAGCAGAGTGAGTTCCCAGGCTCCTGGATCTTAGGAGACTTCCAGATAGTGGGGGAGATGGAGCAATCACGCCCAAAAGGTGTCACTTCTGAAAGGGGACAGTTTGGCCCACCTGGATGTCCAGGCGCCTTCCTCTGCGTGGGTGCAAAGGGCCCGCGTGCACGCGTCCCTGCTCATGGCAACCCAGCCATCCTGCCTGCCTGCCCAGTCCTTGAACGGGCCCAGTCGTCCTTCGCACGGGCTGTCCTGGCTGCCTCCGGCCTTCCACAGGAATGGTGGCTGTCTCCTCCATGCTGGTCCGTTAGCTCTGCTTAGAGGCAACCCTCTCTGAGGGGGCCACCTTTTACTCTCTGAAAGGAAGACTTATCTCTTAGCATCTTTTAAAAAAGAAAAAGATGTTATTTATTTATTTTAGAGAGCGGGGATGGGAGGGAGAGAAACATCGAGGTCAGAGAGAAATGTCGATAGGTTGCCCCTCACGTGTCCCCAAAAGGGACTGGCTGCAACCCAGGCATGTGCCCTACCCAAGAATCGAACCTGCAACTTTTCGGCCTTTCGCTTTGCGGGATGACACGCAACCCAACTGAGTCCCGTAGGTCAGGGCTTCCCTCTTGTCGTCTTATTTCAGCATTCGGTTCCTTCTTTGGCCTCTCCCAACTTGTAGCCATTTTCCTTGTTTGCTTCCCGGTTGGACTGTTAGCTTCCCCAGAGCAGGCGTCCTTTTTCTCTGATGCGGAACAGACGGTGTACCCCAGGGGTGTCCAACCTGTGGCCCGCGGGCTGCAAGTGGCCCAGGATGGCCATGAATGCGGCCCAACACAAAATCGTCAACTTACTTAAAACATTATGAGTTTCTTTTTTTGATTACATGTCACAATGCATTTACTGTGTGGGCCAGAGACACCCCCAGAACCCAAGCCTAGTTCACATGTAGGTCTCCATAAACACTTATTGAGCGAAAGTTTTGGCTGCCCCACGATTCCGAGACGCCATGAGGTCCGCTCTGTGGGCTTCCGTGAGCCCTGCTGGGCGTGGACAGGCTGCAGTGGTCATTTCCTTCCCTCCGCCCCTTTCCTGGATCTTTGAATATCTTTTCCTTGAGGAAAAGGCTCTTATGACATCACGGCGGGCGCCCTGGAGGCAGTGACATCATCACCGCCGTTCACTACGCCAGAAGCTCGTCCCCCCGGTCCCTTTCCCTTCCCTTATGAGCCCTGACTTTCGCAGAGACACCCCAACAGCGCCCGCGTCCCTCCAGGTGGAGGGCCGGCTCCGCACCCCCGCCCGGCGATGACGTCACGCCCCAGGGCTGGCGTCACGTGTCCCCCCCGCCGGGGGCGGGCTCTGAGGGCGGTCCTTCCGGTCGGCGGAGCCTGGCGGCTCGAGCAGCGGTGGCGGCAGCGGCGGCGGCCGAGACGCGGGGATGGCGGGCGCCGGGGGCGAAGCCCGGTTCGCGGGGCTGTCGCTGGTGCAGCTCAACGACCTGCTGGAGGACGAGGAGCAGCTGACGGAGATGGTGCAGAAGATGGAGGAGGTGAGCCGGCGGGCGGCGCCGAGTGTGTGGGGGGCTGCGCGGGCGTCGGGGGTGAAGGACCCGGACGCGGGCCGAGCGGGGAACAGCGCCCTTAAACGGGGCTTGGGGGCCGAGGGGGCTCTGGTCGAGGATTAGGGGTGGCAGACCGGACTGCGGGCGCCGAGGGCTAGCTCTGGGCAGAGATCTTGGGGGGGCTTCAGGGGAAGGTGGGGGGATACATGGAGACTTGGGCGGTTAAAGGGATCTGAGACTAGGATTTGAGGGGCTGAGTGAACTAGTTGGACATGCACTTCAGGAGAGCATTTTGGGGGTGCTGGGGTGGTTGGGGGGCCGAGTGTCTCTAGCTGAGTCTGGCATGCAGTTGTGAGATGGGCTTTGGGGTTGGGCGGGGGTCTCAGAGGTGGGGAGGCCTCGTTCAGACTCAGCCAGTGCGACACGGGAGGGGGCTGCATAGCTGAGCGATTCCCCGGCATCAGAGGCGCCCCCTGGGTTGACTTCATTTGGGAATAGCCCTAACAGAGTTATCCGAGGGGTGTGGGTGGGCTTAAGAGGGGTGGCAGGACCCCTTTCTACGGAAGAGCTGCCTTCCGCTCCGTGAAAGAAGGGAACGCCGGGCAGTGGTGGCAGAGGGTGGCTTTGCCTGAAGGAGTCTTACTCCACCCCCCACCCAGGACATTTCCTGGAGCTGACAGCCCACCCCCACCTCTTCGATGGCAGAGGGTTCCCTCCCTTCCCCAGGGGTTGCTCTCCCGGTGACTGACTTGACCCTGTGCTTCCTCCTCCCCGCCTCCCAGCCTTTTGAACTCTTTCTCTGAACCGCCGCGGATCGTGTGGGTCTGGGACTTGGCCAAGCAGGTGGACCCAGGCTGATCCCCGCTCTCCAGCCCATCCACCACTCCTCCTCCTTTGTCTGTGAAGTCTCAGCCTTCCCACGCCTACCGCCTACTGGGCTGAGCCAGCCTCTCACTCAGAAGCCCCTGGCGGGGGCGGGGGTGGGGGGTGGCGCAAAGGGGGGGACTTTTGGCTTTTTTTCCCAAGAGGGATTTGTTCAGCCCCGAGCCAGCCCCCTTCAGAGGGGCTTGTCTGGAGGTTGCACATTCAAAATCCCTGGAAAACCCTCAACAGATCATTGTCCGGGGCTACAGAGAGGCCACTGTAGTAAGATGGTATCAGTCTTTCCGTTAATACACCCCTTGTATTCGCTGGCTTGTAACTTGGCACATAGAACGTGGCTCGGAGATGCAGTTTACCCCATTATGGTCTCCATGTGGCACTTTCCATTTCAGAGAATAATAAGTGACAAAATCCATCTTTCTCGACTGAATGAGAGTTCCATGTCTCCAAAGAAAGAAAATCTTTGCTTAGTTTCTCTGCCTGGCAGTTGCCAGGAGACCTTTTGTTGATTGCTGGCAGGCACGTTGCTGGTGTAATAATGAAATGCTAGGTGTACTTTTCTCCTGTGAGACGCAAGCGCCGCGGTTCTGTGGGTGGGACGTTGATAGAAACAAACTGCCTTCGAGTGGAAGGAAGACCGGAGTTGAGCAGCTCCGCTGACAGGCTGCGAGGGGCCTCCCTTGTTCCTTCTACCTACGAAACTGGAGATTACTATTTAAAGGGAAAGGCAAATTAATCTAACAGGGTTTCTGTTTATTGTGGTTTGGGTTTTTTTTTTTTTTTTTTAAGTAAAGGTGACCTTCATACCAGAGTATCCTGTGCAGACTCTGGGGACTGGCTGAAGTCCACTTGACTAGACCACATAGTTCACGTCCATGCTCAGCAGTAGTTTGTTCTCCGGGGTGTGGTGCTTTTAAGTGAAACCAGCAAACAACGCGAAGACCAGAATACCTTAGCTAGGCAGCTCACCTAGCCACGGTCACACTCGGCAGATCCTGTCGCCCTTGTCCTGTGCAGCGAGCGGGCGTACCATGGATAACCGGCGTTGCTGGCCGTGGTCATTCCACTCAGCAGCTGATGTTAACTGTGCTGGTTTATTTGGGGGAGGTTGTGTGAACTGCCCGCTCTCGACCACATGGGACATTCGTACTGTGGTGGGAAAGAATGAGCTGTGGAATCACGCCGTCCCTCCCACTGGCCGTGGCCGCGTCCCAGCTGGGTGACTGCAGGGAGGCACTTCGCCTCTCCAGCGGCTGTTGAAGGTAATGGGATCGGTTTTGTCTCCGGGAGCCGAGGTGTGGGTGGCGGCAGACGGTGCGGGCTGAGTCCTGCGCACGGGGTAGAGTCGGTGCTCGGCAGCGCCGTCCCGTCTTTTTAGAAAGAGTGCTGGCAGTCACTCACACCAGATCATCCTGACAAGTTATAGGGTCTCATTTCCAGAAGTCTAAGTACATTTTTGCTTGCCATCTGCCTAAGAAACATTTTCCCTTTCTGTGGTCAAAATGCTCTGGTGTCCCAGTCGGTCTCAGATGAGACGGTACATGGAAGAGGCCTTTCACAGCACAGAGTCCCTTAACCTGAACCAAAGGCTTTTCTTTTAATTGGCAGAAGGCTGTGTTTCAAATTGCAGAGTAGGGCTTCTCCAGGCCTGAGGGGCTATTTTGTGGTGATTGGAAAGTGTGGCTGGGTTTCGAAGGCATTCACCGTTAGGTTTAAATGCAGCGGGCCTTGTGCTGTGTTAATTGCGGTGTGCGCGCTCCGGAGTGGCTTGGGCGTCCCAGTCTCGGCGGGGCTGTGGCCGCGCTCCTGGGCCCAGCCCGTGTCTTCGCCCTCTCTGTTTCTTCTTCCCGTTCTGTAGCGCGTCTCCGTGGCCTCGTGGTGGTTTTTCCCGTTGCCGTGGGCTGGTGGTTCATATGCACACATTTTTATTTTTACTTAAAGTTATTTTTATATACCAGTGGAGTGTGCCAGTCTCTCTTGGTCCACATGAACCCCATGGACTTGCAGGGCACTCCCTTAAAAGGAACTGCCACGTAGGGGGTTGGGCAGCTACACGGGGCCTGTCGGGTCACTTCTCCCCCTGTGCTTTTGGGGAGATGCGTATTGGTTGGGGCTAAGGATTCAAATTCAGGACCTCAAATTCATGTTCCCATGGCAAGTGAGAAATGTCCCCAGGCCAGGACACTGAGGGCCTGAAACACAGACTGTATTGTGGAAAATAAAGAGTCTGGTCTGGAAGGAGCTGTCCCCTCCCTCGGGCGTGTTCTGGGGAGCTGGGGGGTGGTGTGGCTGCCAGGGTGCCGTGGGACTGACTCAGCAGGGCTCCTTGGGACAGACGGCCTGGCTGCACCCCGGGAGCGCTGGGTGGCCGGGGTGCAGGAACCGAGATGCACACTCGCCCCGCGTGCGCGGTGGCGCTCGTTCCTGCTCTCGCGAGGCTCCAGCTGTGATGGGTCAGCCTTCTCCTCTGTGGACTTGTTACTTTAACTCAAGTAAGAAATTACTGTGCCCGGGATGTTTTCTGGAATTTGATTTTTATCTGATTTTATATTTTTTTTACTTTTAATCCTCACCTGAGGATATGTTTATTGATTTGAGAGAGAGAGAGCAAAAGGGGTGGGGTGGGGAGAGAGAGACATCAATGTGAGAGAGAAACATGGATCGGTTGCCTTCCATAATCACTCCAACCGGGGATCGAACCTGCAACCTAGGTATGTGCCCTGACCGAGAATAGAACCTGCAACCTTTTGGTGTACAAGGCGATGCTTCAACTGAGCCACCCAGACAGGCTGATTTTCTCTTTTTTTAAAGGAGGCATCACGAGCGTTGTGTAATCTTATTTAAGTTCTTTAAACTCTGTGCTTCCGTTCCTTCACTGCAAAGTGGGGACAGCAGCCCCGCTTGCTCCCCAAGGTTCCCTCGCAGCTGTGCGGGGTCCCAGGTGTAGACAGGCCCCGGCGCAGAGGAAGCCCTCAGTGGCTGGCGCCCTTTCTTCAGTGAGAGTGTTCAGAATTGTTAGACTGGCGTAGTAGAAATTTGATCATTTCCGTAATTGCTCTCTCCTTCCTTTGCGTTGATTACAAGTGCCATGCGGGTGGCAGAGGACAGAACTGACTTCTGATGCTGGCCCCATGGCCGTTCAGTCTCTCCAGGGGCAATTTCCTCTTTGAAAATAGAGGGGATAATAAGCAGAGAGTTGTTACATGGATTCAGTGAGCTTAACCCCGGGAGATGCTTCGCGTGGCTCCACGGCACCGGGCAGGCACTCAGCAGGTCTTTGTTACCAGCCAGCATTGCCAGAACGGAAAGGCATGGTATTTCTGCTGCTGTTTCAGGAAGGTTTCCTGTCCATTCCACGGCTCCGGGGCACTGGCTCTGCCAGGTGTTGTAAGAGACAGAAAGTGGACAGGGCACAGCCCCATGCGGTCGTTGGGGAGGAAGCCCCCCACACGGACAGCTGCCACACGGGAGAGGAGTGCCGGGGCCCCCATTTGGGAAGGTGCAGAGAGGTCTGGGCTGGATCCCAGTGCTGGGGGCCCAGCCGGGAGAACGCACTCACTGCTGCTGAGCTGCACCGGCGGGCGGTTCACACGGCCTCTGTGCTCGCCTGAGCGTGGCCCCTGCCCCCTAGGACTGGCTGTCTTTCTCTGGGTGCACTGGTGACTGACAAGAACAGAGGGTCTGGAGGAGGGGACAGTGTGGGCACAGGCACGGAACAGGAAAGCATGGGACGGGTTTTATGACTTGTGAGCACTGTCTCCTTTCGCCAGATCAGATGTGCTTATGAGTAGGGGAGTGATGGGAAGAGAGGCTGGCAGGGGCAGAGTGCCAGGCTGTGGGCCTGTGGCAGTGAACTTGTGGCGGTGAGCTTCCGTGGCTCTGGGGCAGAGGAGCGCTTTAGCGGGATGAGCCGGGCAGCAACGTGGGCTAGACTGGCATGGGGAAGGTCCAGCAGGCCGGGCTGAGGGCGGAGACGGACGTGCCGGTGAGAAGGAAGGACTTGAACTCGGGTCTGGAGAGGAGATGCAGGCCAGCTGTGCGCTCCCATCCTGGTGTCCTTGTGGAGCTGTCCCTGCCGCCCGCCACAGGGACCTGAGTGGCTTCGCCTCCCAGGGATTGCCCCCTTCCTCTATCACTGACACACCATCCCTTAGCCTCTTTGCGTGACTCTTCATGGCACTCGGCACACATGGTGTAAGTCCTGTACTTCCCTAAGCCCTGCCTAGCCCAGACACGTTTTCTCTGTGCTCGCCCCCAGCACGCGCCCTGGCCCACAGGATGTGCCCAGAGTGTGCCTCTGAGTGCATGCAGATAGCTGGGCCTCAAGCGGAAGTGAGTAAGAGAGGGGGCCAGAGGGGCATGGAGACCGTGCCGGCCCGACTGTGAGGGACCAACGGCAGTTACGCAGCACCGTCTGCCAGGCAGTTGGAAGTGTGGTTTGGAGCCGAGGGCACTGAATTTGGGGGCCAGCTTCCTTCAAGTGATCGCCACAGTCAAGGAGAATATAAACATTTGAAAGGTCACTAAGGATAATGATGGGTGGGGGCAGGAAGGGGGTCCCGAAAGGGCGGGGAAATGAATGCACTGACCTCGCGCAGACAAGCGGACATCCTGTGTCAGAGCTTGTACTGGATATGACTGCGTGGAGGAGGAACCTAGGAGCAGTCCGAACCGTTTGCCCCTCGGCCGTCCGTGCAGCGCTGCTGGGCGCTCAGCTAAGGAGCTTGGCTGCTGATGTGGCTGTTCAGCAGCATTGGGAGCAGCGTGTCACTACGGGGGTGGTGGCGGCAGGTATGTGGGGCTGTTGGTAAGGGCCGCTGCTCGCACTTGCGGCATGGCGGCCCCTTTCCTTCCTCGGCGCTGTGGGTGTTTTGGACCTCATCATCGTTCCGGAAAACCGTCTCCCCCAGTGGCATGAAGACAGGGAAGCTCTCTGGAGTTTCTTCATTGGCAAGAGCGACCGAGGATGAGTAGAGGCAGCTTGGCTGTCACCAGGTCATGCCGCAGTCCGTCCGTCTGTCAGGGGCAGCTCTGGAAAGTGTTTCTCACGGAACTGTGGGAAGCGCTTATTCCTGTGCCAGAGAGTTGATGTGAAAAGCAGATGCAGGCATAGTCTGTTATTACAGGCAGTGGCCTATAGTTAATGATTCTTTTGAGTCAGGTCTGTTGTCGCCCAGGTTGGTGAAAGGCACCTGGAGATTGCATTCATGTCCATGGCCAGCACTGGAGGTGGGGGGGGGCAGAGCCATGGAAAGCACCACCCAGAACATGCCTGCTGGGAGGCCGGGGGAGCCTCTTCGCTCACTCGGCCTTCAGGCCTCACCTTGGGGACATGGGATGTGAAACCGCTAAGCTATGTAGTTTCCATCCCTGGGGATGGTGCAGGAACCCAGGACAGTGTCCGAGTGACACAGTGAGGTGGACACACCCTGGTGGGTGGGGAGACCGCAGGGCGTGTTTCCCTGAGGAGATGACTCGAGCTGGGATTCAGAGGGTGGTCACGCAGGCTGGGGTGGGCAGCAAGGGGAGTGTGCACCAGGCCTGTCACAGGCCCGACTGCGGGGGCCAGGCCAGGGCAGGGCAGGGCCTGGTGGGGGCACAGGCCGGAGGGGCGGGCAGGGACCAGGTAGGTGGCCTCCTGCCTCCAGCAGGAGCCTGGGCTTGGCCGGCCAGTCAGGGGGTCACTGGAGGATTCTGAGCTAGGGATGCGGTGTGTATAAATGGCTCGGGCAGCGGGAGGATGAGTAGAGGGGGATGAGACCAGAAGGCCAGCGGAGTGGTTGCCAGGCTGAAATGATTGACAAGAAGACCTGCGGGCAGCCCGATCCCTGCCTTGGATGGCTCACGCCGGCCGGCGCGCAGGCAGCCTTGCTTTGCCCGCCATTCAGGTAACACTCGGTCGTGGGGCGTGTCTGTCCGTGCAGATCTGTAAAGGCCTTGGGGAGGCGGTGGTAGAGCCGGCGTGTCAGACTCATTTTCACTGGGGGCCACGCCAGCCTCCTGGTCGCCTTCAGAGGGCCGAATGTAGTTTTAGGGCTGTACAAATGTAACCACTCCTTAACAGTTAAGCGAGAGCTCGGCTCTGCTGCCGGGTAGAAACAAGGGGGAGGGCCGGAATCGGGACACGGGCCTTGTGTTTGCCACCTGTGTGGTGGAGCCAATAACACCACCAAGAAACAAATGCTAGGAAAAGGGCAGGTGAACGTTATAAAAAGCTGTACAGCTCTGGCTGGTGTAACTCAGTGGATTAAGCACAGGCCTGTGAACCAAAAGGTCACAGGTTCGATTCCCAGTAGGGGCACGTGCCTGGGTTGTGGGCCAGGTCCCCAGTAGGGGGCGCGCAAGAGGCAACCACACATTGGTGCTTCTCTCCCTCTCTTTCTCCCTCACTTACCCTCTCTCTAAAAATAAATAAATAAAATCTGAAAAAAAAAAGTGCACAAAAAAATGGAAGGTCACCTTGTAAGCCTTGTGGTCAAGATAGGACAGGGTTTCTGGGAAACTGTGGACACAGCCGAATCTTCTGAGATGCCAGTTTCCTCATCTTTAAAATGGGAGTGTTGCAGGTACTGGCCGAGCAGCTCAGTGGGTCAGTGCGCCGTCCCGACACACCCGGGTCACGGGTTCAGTCCTCGGTCCGGCACATACAAGCGTCAACCAACGATCGCATAGACAAGTAGGACAACTGATCCAGGTTCTCTCTCCCTCCCCCTCCCCCCTTCCTTTCTCCGTCTCTAAGATCAATAAATAAAACTTAAAAAAATGGAGTGTTGTGATACCATCCTTGATTTGAGTCATTACACAGACGAAATAAGAATGTCTGTGAGCCGTTGGCAGTGCATGGCCGTGTTGAGTGGTTGGGCCGCCGAGCGCAGTGTTTCCCCCAGAGCCGTGACTCCGTGGGTGTGAGCGGTAGCCGTGTTAACAGGTCCGTGCCAGGTGAGTTTGGGAAACCAGCTGTGAAGTGAGAGGCTTTCCTTCTGTTGTGCGTGCTGTGGTTCGTACTGCCGGGTGTGTGGGGAAGCTCCCCAGAGGGGCGCGGGGCACGGTTGCCCCGGAACCCCTGGGACCGGGTCCCAAGGGGCAGGCTTCATTCAGCTGGCGCCTCTTTGGGGGATCCACGGGCCCGCCCGCCTCCGCCGCCCGTGGTGCGGGGCTGTCCCCGCAGCTGCTGGGTCTTAGCAGTGACGGTCTGTCTCGCCCAAGGCAGTCCTGCTTCCTCTGACGAAGAAGACAGGGATGTACGCAGTATTTTCTCTTTCCGATCCCAGCTGATCGAACCTTTCAGAGTAACTTTTTTTATGTGTTTATTATATAAAAAGTTTCACTGCAGGAAACTGGAGGGGAAAACAGTAAGATCACGTGCAGCACCCCCACCCAGAGACAGACACTTCCACACACACTTCACGCAGCTCTCCCGTCCCCCCCCCCCCCCCCCCCCCCCCACCGCCCCGGTCGTCCTGTGCGTGCGCTTCCCACTTGTCTTCCGTCACACTTGGCGTTGGCTCGTCGGAATGTCCTTTCATGATAGTTCTCGTGGTCACGTGGTACTTCTCCAGGTGGTTATGTGATTTATGTGACCGTTCCCTTATTTTTGGGTATTCAGCTGCTTTTTTTTTTTTTGCTTTTATAAATTATATTGCAATTAACATTGTTGAATGTAAATCTATTAAAATACCAACATTTAATTTTTTTGAAAATGATTAAGTCTTAAGTGTCTAGCCACTTCTTTTATTTAGAACATCTAATTTCCTACATCAGATATTAATTAGATGGGGTTTTTTGTTATGACATTTCAGTAGAATAGCTGGTTCTATTTTGATTAATCCCTTTCTTTAGCCACAGGCTTAAAAAATTCCATGATCGAAATAGCATTTTCTCATATTGAATAGGAGATGAATCATTTTAGTCACGTGAGAGTGCGTTTCATCTGCAGAACGAGTTCCTGAGTCGGGTGTTGGAAACTTCCCGTTGTGGTGCATTTTAGATGTGAAAGCAAAATTGTCGGGAGGCGCAGTCTTGAAGATAAGCCCAGGCTCTGTCCGTCTGTCCGTCCTTTTGGGTAGGCATCTTCTGTTTGTGCCTGGTAGGGACTCTCCTGGAACATTCCGCAACGTTCCCTGTAAACTGCGGTTAAAGGCGACGGGGGAGAGGGAGGAACCCTGAGCTCTCGCTAACAAAGGAGTGCTCTGGGCGACGGTCCTGGCCAGAGACGGCTGCTAAGGAAAGCAGGGTCGGCACCGGTCTTCCAGCGGGCGGCTCTCTGGGGGAGGGGGGGTCGGGTTTTAAAGTGCAGTAGCAGCTGCGCACTGGCCGCCCCGCACTGACCTCACGCGGCCGGGCACCGGCCCTGCCTGTCGCTTTCATGGAACACAGCGATTGCCCCCCTGCCCCCGCCCGTGACCGTGACCGAGTGCCGGGCATTTCTGCCCCCGCGAGACAGCTGCTCGCTGCCCAGAGGCAGATGTGTTTGCTCCAAGACCTGGTTGGTTTGGTTTTATTGAAACAGTAATAAGATGATTTCATTAAATGCGGTGTGTGGCAACTGCCGAACTCCGAGTGAAGGGCGTAAACCCCGGGCTTTGGAATGAGTTACTCCATGGTGACTCACCAGAAGACGACTTGCTCGTGTATTAGGGGCGGACTCACTTGGGGGGCGCTGGCGAGTCCCAGGAGGATTCTGCTCCCCTTGCTTGTCCAGTGTCTCTCGGTTCTCCATGTGAAGGGATGGGTCTGGGGACTCGGGCCAGTGGGCTCTTTCTCTAAGGGGGAGACCTTCGCCTCAAATGAAAAAGCGGGCAGATTTATTGCTTGAGCAAACTGCTCCGATAACCGGTTCTGATGACAGGGAGTGGGGGCACTCGGGGGCTCCCCTGGTTCATCTGCTGAGGATTCTGTAGGACTGGGGCAGGCCCATGCATGAGGAGCCCCTCGCTTTTAGGAGGTTAGGGACAGAGGCAGTTTCCCGCTGCGCCCGGCTTGGCCATCCCACCCCCCTTCTGCTGCTCCTCCCCCCGGAGCCCCCAGGTCTCAGAGGGCCAGCGGTGCCTTCCTAGCAGTGTTTATAGCTCGCGAGCGACCAGAACCCTCATGCCCACTGTAGTTCTGTGTTACTGACACCACCAGCTCCTTACTGGGCGGCCAAAACGTTCGCTTGGTTTTTCACATATGAGGGCTCTAGTAGCAGCACTTAGTTGTCTTTAACTTCTTTCAAAACAATGTTGTTAGATTATATTGTGACAGCTGTCATATCAGTGTGCATTTAAAAACCTTAATCTTGGGCCCCAGCTGGTGTAGCTCAGTGGATTGAGAACCAAAGGGTCGTGGGTTCGGTTCCCAGTCGGGGCACATGCCTGAGTTGCAGGCCAGGTCCCCAGTGGGGGCCACGTGAGAGGCAACCACACACTGATGTTTCTCTCCCTCTCTTTCTCCCTCCCTTACCCACTCTTTAAAAATAAATAAATAAAATCTTAAAAAAAAAATCAAAATTGGTGAATTTTTGTGCAGCCATTTTAACATTAAAGATGGAAGAAGGTACACAGCATTTTCACTATATTATGCTTTATTATTTCAAGAAAGATAATGAAGCTGAAACACAAAGATTTGTGCAGTGCACAGAGACGGAGCTGGGACTGACCAAACATGTCAGAAGTGGTGCTCCCGAGGCGGCCAGTCCCATCCCACCCGCAAGGAGGGTCTGTGTCCTCGGTGACAAGCAGCAGTTCTCCGCGAGCCGACACGCGCGCTGTGGAGTGGGCTGTTCTGGTGGGAGGCTGGACGAGCAGCTGGTCGGCTTCCTTTCCTGGGACAGTCTCACATGACCCCTGAGAAGGCGGTGTTTTAGGGCAGTTTCATCATGTTCTGTGGCACCTTCACTGTGTGGCATTTCCAGATCTTTAATTTTGTTAACAAGTTAAACAGCCCAGCTCTGCAGCCAGATAGGTTTTCTTCACTGAAACTCAAGGAACACGTGGGGGGAAGTAAGTACTGGGCTGTGCTCGCAGCTCCCGCGGCTCAGGCTTGTCTGGCCCCGGGCCCCAGGCTGCCTGAGAGCCCGCCCTCCTCGGGGACCACAGCCGACTGACTGCGTGACCGCTGGAGGGTCTGTTCGCTGAGCCGAAGACGAATGTTGAAGGCCAAACCTGCGTTGCACGTGACCTCGGAGAGCTCTACGCTGCAGTCGTGGGTGAGCTAGTGTGAGTGTGAGACCATGAAAGCGGACGAGGGTGACCTTCCAGGCTCTTTGTCACCTGATCCCTACGCCTGCTGCGCTCACCATCCCAATGTGGCCGAGTCACCCTGTCTCCGGGTGGGGAAGTGCAGAAGCCAAGATTTGTTTCGTTCTTTGTCCTCGTGTTATAGATGACTTCCCTTCAGTCTTGTCTGGACGAAAGCAGCAGCAGCATCAGAAGGGACCAGTGTTTCTCGAGAAGGGCCTGGTTGGGGGCCGTCAGCCCGGGGTGTCCGCCGCACACCGAGCTGGGGTCCCCTCTGGCCGTGGACAACTCGGGCGTCAGAAAAATGAATGGCTGTACTGGTTGACACCCATGAAAAGTAAAAATCCACTCCTAGTGACACCCCCGAAGCTTGCTGGCAGTTGCCCGCGCGTTAACTCGGCCTCCTGAACGTGGGCTAATGGGAGGGGGGGCCGGCGGGGTCACAGGGTCATCCTGCTCTTCCCGCAGGCGGGACTTCCGATGCGCGGAGGGAGGCAGCAGGCCCTGCGGGAGGATTCCAGCCCACACTCGCGGAGGATGGAGTGGAAGGATGTTCCTTTCAGTGAGTGGGATTGTGGCTTTGTGGTTGGAATGGCAGTCCTCACCCACTAAAGGTACACGTTCAAGTTTTCAGGGCGGCAGCGGTCTGGTGCCAGACGTTTCCTTTAAAGTACTCTGTAGGGCGGGCACAGTGCAGACGAGCAAACCTGTGACCCAGTGCAGACGAGTCCCGGGGACTTGTTCTCCTCCCCCTGTGCTTTGCTGTGGGTTTGAGGTGCACTCGGTGAAAAGGTGAGGAGTAGAGGTGAAGTGCGAGCGGCGTGGGGAGCGGCTTTTCCGGCGTGACCTATGGCATAAGCTCTTAAAGATGGAATGTCCTCACATACCATCATGGCCCTGGGGACTCTCCCACTCTTGTGACTCGGGTGGTCTCCTGAGCCTCCCTAGGATTGTACTTCCTCTTTCCTGAGTAAAATTGGGAGGATAAGGTGGAGGTAATGCGGGAGGAGAAGGGGCGGAGCCGAGCATGCGGTAGGTGCTCAATAAACATTCACAAACAAAGCCTGCCGCAGGTTGAGCGTTTTCACACCCCCAGGACCTCATCTAACTCTAAATTCACACCTGTTCTGATTTTTCCCCGTTTGCTCTTTGGGGCCTTTTATTTGTAGAGCAGATGCCGTCTGCATGGGGGGGCGTGGCTACAGTGCCGAGTGGGCGCTGCCCCCATAGGTGGCCTGGCGTCGTGGGGGGTGGTGAGGGCCTGCGGCATCCTGGTGGCTGCCTCCCCAGGGCTGGGCACGTGGAGGCGCGTCCACGTGCCTCCTGGACAGACGAGCTGTGCGGCATCTGTGAGGAGCTGTGGTCGCGGCTCTGCAGTCGGTGATTCTGTGAACAGAGGTGTGCGATCCCGTTGCGTTGCATCCGGGCCGTCCTCATCCATCCGGGCGCCCTCTCCCCTCCTGCTGTGCCCTGGGGGGGCAGGGGCGAGTGCTGTCTGGAGCCAGCTCGTGTCTGGCGTGTCTGCACATGTGTGCCGCGTGTGTTCCTCCACGGCAGCCACTGGCGTCCTCTCAGTTTTCCCCTTTCCAGTTCACTTCCGGTGAAGTAGGAATGCAGACGGTGCCCGGTCAACAGCTGGTGGCCCGCCCCAAGGAGCGTTGGTCTTCGATGTCACTGTGTAACGATGGAGGGTAAACATTTGAAGAAGATAACCTTCAGCCCTGACCTGCGTGGCGTGGCGGGCTGGGCGGCGTCCTGCAGACGGAATGGTTGCAGGGTTGATTCCCGGTCAGGGCATGTGCCTGGGTGGCGGCCAGGTCCCCTTTCTCTCAATTGATACTTGTCTCCCTTCACCCCCAGATAAGTAAATGAATAAATAAAATCTTTAAAAAGAAGACACTCTTCAGAGCCGTCTGGCGGAACGTTAGCAGTGAACGGGCAGCGGCCCGAGGCCCCCGGGCCCGGTCCCTGCAGACCAGGCGAGCAGCGGCCAGTGAGGCGCCTGTGTCGGCCGTGGCGCTGTGCTGGGCTCTGGACGCCAGGAGTGAGGGAGACCCGGCTCTCCCAGGGGCGGGTGTGAGCTCACATGTTGTCGCATTTCGCCCGGAGGGCCGTTCTGGTCACGGCGGTCAGGCCCAGGCTCGGCGGGCACCAGAGTCGAGTCCTGAGGGCCTTCGTCCCGAGGAGCTGTGGTGCGGACCCCCAGGGCGCGGGGCTGCCGCTTCTGTGTGTTTCTGACCTCCAGGCCCGAGAGATGGCGGAGCAGGACCCTGGATCAAGAGAGGGAGACTGCTGCGGGTCGCGGTGGTCTGGCCACCTGCAGCCACCCCGTAGGGAGGGCGCCCTGAGAGCCCCTGTCGAAGTGGTCGGCATGGCTCATTGCAGCCGGTTGGCCCCAGGGACACAGGGCAAGGTGGCCACGGACTCCTGGGGCTGCCACAGCAAACAGCCCCATCTTTGGTGGCCGAAAACAAGACGCTCATTCTCTCACCCTTCGGGGGCCGGCAGTCTGACACCAGGGCATCCGTGCTCCCTCCGGAGGCTCCGTGGGGAGCGTGCTCCTGCCTCTGGCGGCTGCATCACTACAGCTTCCGCCTCAGTCTCCACGTGGCCCCCCTGTGTCTTTGTTCTTCCCAGGGCCTCACTAATGAGGACGCTGGTTACCGACTTAGGGCCATCAGGGAATCCAGGGAGATCTCCTGACCTCCAGGCCCTTGCTTAATCCCATCTGCAAAAGCCCTGTTTCTACACCAGGCCGAGTTCCCAGGTTTCAGGGATGTGACGATGGACACATCTTTCTGGGGGCCTCCACTCAGCCCACTGCAGGCGCTCCGTCACCCCCGGGAGGTGACACCCCACCGACACGGTGGTGGCTGACTGGCTGTGATTCTCTTTCCTTTGCCTCTGGGTCACTTCTCTGTCTCTACTGCCTACCGTCCCCGAGAGGGCACACACGAGGCCTCAACACACTTCCCCCCGAGCCTTTAAATTTTATTTATTGATCTGAGAGAGAAACATCAATTTATTGTTCCACTTATTTATGCATTCATTGGTTGATTCTTGTATGTGCCCTGGCTGGGGATCGAACCTGCAACCTTGACGTATTGGGATGACGCTCCAACCAGCCGAGCCACCCATCCAGGGTGGGACCGTGTGGCATGCAAGTTCTGCATGAGTGTGTTAAGGTGGGGCGTGCACCCCCCGAGCGAGAGGGGGCTCCGGACGTTCTGAGTGTGGATAGAAGACCGGTTTTCTTTTCTGAAACAAAGGCAACTTATTTCCCTGCAGCCTCTGCCCTCTGGCACTGCTAATACGGAGCAGGTTGTTTTAATTAAAAAGACTTTTTTGTAAGTTTGTACGAGCTTGTTACAATGAATCAGGCACCTCTGCGCAAGCAGGGAGAGGAAAGCGAGAAGGTCGCGAGGTCCGAGGTCCTGCCGCCGCCGGGCAGCTGCAGCCCTGGCAGAAGCAGCTGTCTGCACGGGGCCCGCTGTGAGTGCTGCGTCTGTGCCTCTTGTTTTTCTTCAGTTATGAGCAGAAAGGGAAACTGAAGTGAAACTGAGCACATTGATAAAAATGTGTGCTTACCACAGAGGTTATTTCCTGAAAAGATCATTTCTGGTTAGGAAGGATCGTGAGACCCATCAAGGGCTGGCCACCCTGTTCGCAGTTGCAGACCTGTCTGCGGGCTCCGCGCTGTGGCTCCCAAGACACCGTGGCCTCGTCACGCCACCTCACGCCCTCCGTGCTGATCTGTCACAGACAGGGAGGCTGGAGTGGCTGGTCTGAGGATGGTGGGGGTCGGGCTTGCGTAGCCCAGAGTGACTGCCACTCCGGCCTTGCTGAGCGCGTGGTGTGTGGTGCCCCCCAGAGGCCCCATGCCTGTCCCACCAGCTCTGCAGGTGACAGGAGGAAAGAGTATTTTTCGGCGGCAAAGGTGGCAGCGGACATGTGCCTGGGGCCCGTGGGGAGGTTGGAAAAGCTTTGTCAGAGGCTTAAAAAAGAAGCCCCTCCCCCTCGGCACGCACGTCCCCTGGAGAGTGCTGTAGGTGTGGGGTCTGGGCGGCCACTTAGGCTTTACTGATTTTTTTACTAGAATTTTTTTTATGTGAAAACGCGCGTAGACAAAGGACATGTAACTATAGCTAGCTCAGGGGTCATCAGTTGAGTTGCACTTGGCCCCTCGCTGGCTGGAGACCTTGCCTTTGCGTTTGCCCCTGTGCAGACGATCCGCCCCTGCTGTGCTTCCCCCCGGCACCCGCCTCTGGGCCCCTCCAGCCTGTGGAGCTGTGACTTTGACCTGACTGAGACCCTCAGAATCAGAGTGAACTGCATGTGTATTTCGTGGTCCAGCTGCGAAGTGGTGGCGCTTGGCTGCAGGTCGGCCTCACCTGGGGAGCGTTGAATGTACGCCCAGGCCTGGGCTGCCGGTTGGCTCTGGGCACTGGGGGTTTTCCCTGTGCCCCGCTCCCCACGGGAGACTGATGGACAGCTGACGGTCAGACTGCCACTGCGCAGGGACATGGACTCGGCCCCAGGGGCTAGGCCTTCCCGGGGTGTCTGGGGGACCTGCACTCACAGTGCTGCCTCCACCAGGGACTTCGGGGAAAGCCCGCTTTTGGAACGTCCCTTTTGTCCAGTGTGAGACGCCCCCCCCCCCCCCCGGGCTCAGGCTCAGAGGAGTTTGCTGAGAGAGCCTGTCTGTCATGTGAACAATCTGAGGCGTATACTTGACAAATGCAGCTTTTTTTTTTTGACTCCACATTCTGTTCCCCGCCTTACTTGCCAGACCCAGCCTCCAGGGCCTCGGGGGCCTGGCTTCAGAGGCCTGGGGAGGGCCCCTCTGAGTCATTCCACAGACCACCACGGTCTGTGTGGCCACCACGTGCTTGGGTGCTTGGGGCGTGGCCTGCCAGAGGTGACAAGAGATTGCCTGTGTGGTTGGCATTGCAGGGGAGGCGCAGGAACACAGGCCACACACTGACCGCTGTCAGTGGCAGGAAAGGCATGGGTGCCGTGACTGGGGCGGCCGCTCGCTGAGACAGGATGCCCCCCGAGAACGAGGCCTGGAGCCCAAGCGTGATGGAGGGAGGAGCCCAAGGCCTGTGGGAGAAGGAGCTGGGCTCACTGCCAGGCCGCCGGTCCCCAGGTCAGCCGGGCCTGAGAGGTCAGGACAAGAGGAGGTCAAGTCCACCCAATGCTGACTCAGAGCTTACTTGAGGCCGGGCCCCCCTACCCCTCCCAGCCCCCACCCCAGCAGATGGTGGCTGCTCTGCACGTGCTCGCTGGATGAGGCTCGGTTCAGCAGAGCCCGGGTCTGGGCGCTGGAGCCCACGTCATCGTGGTGGCCTTGGCCGCCTGCCCCTGGCTGTCCCTCAGGTGAGACCGGCGGGGAGAGGGCTCCTGGGCAGAGCGCTTGCTCAGAGTGGAGACGCTGGGGCAGCGGCAGGTCCGTGTGCAGCCCTGACATCACCGAGGGAGCCCCTGTGTGCCCTCCCGCCCGGTTCCCTGAAAGGTGACCACGCTCACGGCCAGAAGACAGACACTCAGACGCTCAGGACGGAGGACGGCAGGATGTCCTGTCACCGTGAGCACCCTTCAGGTCCACCTCTTGGAGCCCCTTCCCTCCCCCAGCAGCCGGTCACCTTCATCTCTGTTCTGTCACTTCAGGCTGCGGGCACGGCCTGTGGCCCTACTGCGGGCTCTCGCTCGGCTCCCTGCACGCTGCCACGCGTGTCCACAATCTGTTTGTTGTCGCGGCCGAGTGGCGTTCGCCGTGTGGAGGTGGCGCACTTTGTCCCCACATTCACCTGCTGAGGACACTTCCAGTCTTTGCTCCAAGCTTTGGGCGATGGCACGCGAGGCTGTGGGAACACCGTTTCGTGTCCCTGGGGCGGCCGGCCGGATGTGGTTTCTGGGTCGGTGGCAGTTGCGTGTTGGAGTTAAAGAAATCGCTGAGCTGTTTTCCAGAGCGGCTGTGGAGTGCGTTATTTATTTTTGCTTCTGTGGTCTTTGAAGTGCTCAGCAGTCCACGGGAAGACCCCCGGACACCACACGTGGTGGACCGGTGCTGCGGGGGCTGGGCAGAGAGGGCCCTGCTGAAACCCATGCACAGGCCTTTCCAGCCCCCAGTTCTCTTTGCAGCAGCAGCCGGCGACGAGAGCATTCCCATGGCACTGATTCCCTGGTGTTGAGCTGAAGGCTTCATTTTCTCCCTGTGATCTAAACTCCGTTTCAGTCTGCGGCTGCTCTTCAGGGCCAGGGGCCCATTCATCTGTGTGGGCATGTGTGCGTCTGGGTCCATGGGCCTCGTCTTTGTTCTCCTACGCCACTGAGTTGTGTGTGTGCGTGTGTGTGTGCACTTGGTGAGGGTGCTGGGAGCCACGCAGGACCTGCAGTGGGTGTGGCCTGAGGCAGAGGTGGAGTCGCGTGGCCAGGGCTCCCCTCTGACTGCAGAGAGGGAGGAGGTAGCCGGGAAGTGGGCTGGCGGGTCGAGAGCCTGCAGGGGAGCACGCAGTGCCTGGCACAGGGCTGAAGGGGAGACCTGAGGGAAACCTGGGCAGAGAGCAGGGACTGTGAGCTGCTGAACTTAAGGCCCAGCAGGCGAGATGCGGTGGGTGGGCTGTCCCAGGGAAGGCCGTCAGGCGCGAGCGGCAGGGAACCACGTGCTTGCGCAGTTGCTTTCTTGTTCCAGCGTCCTTCCGGTCCAGTGTGGCCACCTTCCACCCCTCACCCCGAGGGCCCCCTCACCCCGAGGCCAGGTGGGCCTCTCTGGCTCCCAGGTGACCCTCACTGTCGGAAGGGCAGAATGAAACCCCTGTGGGGCAGATAAGCCCCCTCCCCAGCTTAGGGTCAGGCCCTGGGTGGACAGCGGCCGTGGGAGAGGGCAGAGCAGGCTCACTGTGCCCCAGTCGCCTCCGCTGGTCCCCAGGCTTCATGCTCGTCTCTAAGCCTGAGGACTGTTAAGCCTGAATTGACGTCATGCCACCTAATCCCCCTCTGGGACAAGTGACTCTTTACCTTCCCCTGGAGCAGCAGAAACCGGCTGTGAAAAAACCTAGCGTGAAATCCATATAACTGTTTACTCTTGTGCAGGGTAAGGAATTCCAGTCCCAGCAGAGCCCCTAAAGTGAACTTGTCATGAGGCAAATTCACTGGAAAGGAAGTGGCTTTTCTCTTTAAGAACCGGAAGCAAGCCCTGGTTGGTGTGGCTCAGTGGATGGAGTGCCGGCTTGAGAACCAAAGGGGCGCTGGTTCGATTCCCAGTCAGGGCACGTGCCTGGGTTGTCAGCTGGGTCCTCAGTAGGGGGCTCACGAGAGGCAATCGTGTATTGATGTTTTTCTCCCTTTCTCCCTCCCTTTCCCACTCTAAAATAAGTAAAATATTAGCCCGGCTGGTGTAGCTCAGTGGATTGAGCGCAGGCTGGGAACCAGGCGGTCCCGGTTCGATTCCCAGTCAGGGCACATGCCTGGGTTGCGGGCCGGGTCCCCAGTGAGGGCCATGTGAGAGGCAACCATACATTGCTCTGTCTCCCTTCCTTCTCCTCTCTCTAAAAATAAATAAATAAAATCTTTAAAAAAAAAATTTAAAATAAGTAAAATATTAAACAAATAAAAATAAAGAACCAGAAGCAGTGTCCAAGCTAGAAATCAGAGGGGCCAGAGCCACAGGAGCACCGCCTGCCTGCGTTCCCAGCCCCCGGAAGCAGACGGGCGGTCCAGGGGGTGGGGACCTCCTGGAACCTGCCCGGGACCCAGCGCACAAGACATCTCTCTCATTGTCCTTGTGTTCCCTGCAGACCCAGAATGTTCAGCTGAGCAAAGAGATGACACTGGCCAGCAACCGGAGCCTGGCGGAGGGGAACCTCCTGTTCCAGCCCCGGCTGGACACGCTGAAGGCCAGGCTGACCCAGAAGTACCAGGAGCTGCAGGTGCTCTTTGAAGCCTATCAGCTGAAGAAGACCAAATTAGGTAACTCTTCAGGGCGGCTTTTCGAGGGCAGAGCTGGGGGAGGCCCACGTTTGCAGGCTGTTGCGGAGCAGGAAGGCAGTATTCTGGGAAAATAGCAGAGAGGCTGTGATTGCCACCGCAAAGGAACAGTTTGCACGCGGGGCCACGGCCAGGGACCGCCTCCTGCTCACAGCACGACAGGCTGTTTTCCGAGTGCTCTGTCCCGCTCAGGCAGGCCCTCGGAGGCGATGGGGGAAACCAGTCCCCGGGCCGGCTTATTTGAATCTCGCACCTCAGTGCGCAGCCCGTGTGGGGAGGGGTGGGAATGGGGTATCGGGTGCTGTGTGCTGTGGGCAGGCTGCAGGGAGACGGTGGGGTAAGGGGCTCAAAACCGCCTGCTTAGTGAGGTCACAGTGGCGTCTCATAGTGTGGTCCCTGTGCTGCCTGTGGTCGCGGCGGCGGAAGCGCGAACTGGTGAGACCGCCTTGGAACAGTCGCACAGCAGCACCCCAGCGCGGGAGAGGCACGAACTCTGACTCCGCCCCCCGCCCCCACAAGTCCCCCACTGGCATGGGCATTGGTGTCCATCCAAAGATTCTCACCACAGTGCCAGCTGAGCTTTGTCTGTGAGAGCAGCAGGACTCGGGGGCAACCCGGGTGGCCGCTGTGGAATGGGGGCTCCACCGTGGTGACTGACGGGAGGCGCGACTCACGCGGCACACGGCGGCCTGAGAAATGAGGTGTCAGGGAGCAGAGCCTGCGGTTCAGGAGCAGCAGGACCCTGGTGGCAGTGGCAGTGTGGGGCTGCCTGGGGTGGCGTGTGGGAGTGTGCCCAGACATCCTGGTGGGGGGTGGGGGTCATGCGTGTGTCGGGGCAGGTCCTGCGGTTCGGACGTCCGTGCTGTGTGGGAGGTAGGGCTGCGGTGCAGGGCCCCGGGAAGGGGGTCGTCGTCGCACGCGCAATGACCGCCCTCTGACACTGGGTGGGCCTGTGGCCCCCGCGCTCTTTGTGGAGGGGAGGCGGGAGGAGGGTGGGCGCAGCTATTCAGGGGCCAGGTGGTACCCCCTCACACCACCCCTGCTTTTTTCAGACAGCCAGCCCAGCAGCGCTTCCCTGGAGACCCTGCTCGCACTCCTGCAGGCCGAAGGGGCCAAGATCGAGGAGGACACCGAGGTAAAGCCGGCCAGCATCCCTGGCTGAGCCCCTCCAGGGCAGTAGGCCGGGCAGCCTGGCCTGAGGGCCGAGGAAGGGCCAGCAGGGTCTGAGGGACCTGCAGAGCACCTGGTCCCCAAGTGGGGGGCGTGTGCCGCACTGACTCAGTGAGGGTCCTGTGGGTGCCAGTGGCTGAGGCTCCATCTGCTCTGAGTAGTGGGCGGGCAGTGCGCGGCCGTGGCCAGCCGAACACTCGGGCCTGAGCCCGGCTGAGCTGAGTCGGGGCGAGGGGGCGACAGGTGTAGTAGCTGTGGCCACGTCGGGTGGCCTAGCGGGGACCCGGGTGGGCAGGAGCCAGTTTCGGTCCTGCGGACCCGTGTGTGGCTGCGTGCAGCCCTCAAAAGGGGACAGATGGGGGCAGACAGGCTGCAGCCCGCATCAGGAGAGAGGGCAGGCGCCGGGCCGGCTGCGCCTGCGGAAGGAGGGGCAGGAGTCTGAAGGCCTCTCCCTGCAGTGGGGGCTTTCCTCCGCAAGGGCTGGGCTAGTCCTGTACCCCGGTGTCTCCTGCTGCTTTCAGAACATGGCGGAGAAGTTTCTCGACGGAGAGCTTCCTCTAGACGCCTTCATCGACATCTACCAGAGCCAGCGGAAACTGGCCCACGTGCGCAGGGTCAAGGTCGAGAAGCTCCAGGAGATGGTGCTGAAGGGGCAGAGACTGCTGCCAGCCCCGGCCCCGCTGCTGCCGCCCAGGGTGCCCGAGCCCGTGCCCGCCGCCCCCCTGCCCTACCCCGCCCCGGAGGCCAGCGGGGCCCCCTCCGTGTTGCCCCGGCGCATCCCACCCCCGGTGCCTGCAGGACGCTTAGCCACACCATTCACCGCTGCCATGGGCTCGGCACAGGCCTCCCCGCACCCCGGACCGCTGTGCCCTCCCGTGCCCCCCCGAGTGGGCCTCCCTGCACAGCAAGGATTCTCCGCGCAGTTTGTGTCACCGTTCCCACCACCACTCCCCCAGAGACCGCCCCCTCGGCTGCCTCACCAGCCAGGCTTCATCCTGCAGTGAGGGGCCGCATCTGGCTGGGAGACGCCCGCCCTCCCGCCGGCCCGCAGGCCGGGCCGCACTGGGGAGGCTGCTCCCGCAGCTCTGTGGGGGGGGGTGGGGGCCCCGGGGCCCTGGTTCGTGCCCCAGCCTCCACCTGGCCCCGACCTCGAGCCAGTTTGCAGCCTCTTGTGGTTTCTGAGTCTTGTGTTGGTGAACTTGTGAACCTGGGGGAGGCCCCCCACTCCCTTCAGAATCGTGGCCCTCCAGTTGCAGCTTCACTTAGAGGCACGGTTCCCCGTTTCTGCTTTATTTTCAAGACGGTTTGTGCCCCACCCTGTCACAGCCCGGAAGGTGCTCACTGAGTCTGCGGGGCCACCCCTCCCCCAGACCAGGACCCACACAGGGTTTGCGCCCGGCCCACTGCCACGTCCAGGCCCGCGGGCGGGGGAGCTGGACTTTGTACAGCAGCTGCGTCCCAGCCCCTCCTGCCTCGCCCGCCCCCGCCGGCCCCAGGGTTTCTATGAAGTACTCCAATATTTTTACTATGTGGGTGATTTTCCTGTTTTATATTGGGAAAGAAAACTTTTTTGACACAAGACCATTCAGGGAAACTTTGTAAAAACGCACATGTTGTTTTGAGCAGCTCTAAATGCAGATGGCGTGGATGCAATTTCCTGTCTCACAAGCGGTGCTCGGTCCCACTTGCGACCCGCAGGCCCGTGGTGTGTGCCTTAGCTTCACCTGGTGCCAGGGAGGGGCTGCCCACCGTCCCCCGCAGGCCCCCAGGCTGCGGGGGGTGTCACCAGCTGCCTCCCCAGCAGCTCCAGCTCTGCATTCAGGAAGGGCTTGTCGCCTGGTGCAGGTGGAGGTACAGTCCACCGCCCTGGACCAGGAGCCCGTCAGCCGCTGTTCTCACCTCTGGCTGGGCGTGGGGCGGGGGCAGGGACCCCGGCAGGAGGGAGCTCGCCCCGCGGAACAGAGGGTACCGACAAACTAGGCCAATCTTCCTGCCTCTCGGGGTTCCCGTCTACAAGTGCCATGTCTAGAGGTGCCACGTTGCTGATTTCAGCTGGGGGGGAGGTGTGGCCACCTGCTGTTGACAGGCTGGTGCTCAGCTGCGGAACACCTGGCCTGTGGCCACCCGCCCCACTGGCTGCTGCCAGGTGACAGTCAAGGCGGAGCTCAAAGGGCCTGTCCCAGCGGGCCGTGGGCAGGCGACTAGCCTCTGGACTCCATTTCCACCCAGCTCTGCTCCTGGACTTGAACTCTGCTGCGTTGTGACGGTTTTGAAAGAAAGTGACGCTGGGTAGGATGACATTCTACCACGCCATTCGGGGGCCTGCCGCGCCCCTGGTCTTCAGGGCAGCGCCACTGCCCACCGCAGCATTCGGTGCAGACGTGGGGACGGGCCGGCCTCGCCTTCTCTCTGGGGCTGTGGCTGTAACACATAGGACCCTTTTTAATAAATAGAGAATTATCAATTAGTCCTGTCTTTCATCTGCCGTTTGTGATGGGCTTGATTCTCGAGTATCAGTGAAGCGGACTGGTGTGTCTGCTGAGGGTGACAATAGAGGCCACCGTGCTGGGCGCACTGCCTGCTGGTCCTGGGGCCCAGCCCCAGTGGCAGGGCCTCAGTCCTGTTTTAAGTCAGGGGCGGAGGGAAGCTTGTTCCTCACGTGAATTTGGGGTCAAGGCCGCCCTGTCAGGGCTGGGTCCCCCCTTCTGTCCACAGGATTGCCCCCACTTGCTGCACAGCTGACGGGAACTAAGGCATTCTTGTTTCAAATGATAGAATTCAGGGGCTACCACTTCGCTGTGGGGACTGCCCCCAGCTGAGGTGTGTCCCTCTGGAGGAGGAGGTGCCTGCAGGGACCCTCGCTGCCCACTGTCCAGGAGCTGCCCTGGGAGGCACTTTCCTTGGTGGGAACACAAGGGGCACCCAGAGCAAAGTCGCCCGCCGTCACTCCCTGCCTGCCACTGTGCTGGCTGGACATGCAGGAGACACTGCTGTGGGTTTCCTGTGGGAACAAGGGAAGCGTTTCCTGAGAAAGCAGTTGGCTTTTTTATTAAGAGAATTTGTAGCTGATAGTTTCTCTTCTCCCGGTGGCTGCCAGGAAGCTCACAGCCAGATTCACAGTCCCACCCCTACTGCAGGTGCTGGCCTGGACGAGAGTTCAGTGCCTCATTCAGCCTAGTCTGACTCTCTCCTGCCCTTTGGGTCCTTTGCTCACCAGAAGGTCCAGGGAGGTACAGTACTGACCCAAGGCTTCTTGTTCAGGGTGTCCAGTTAAATAAAGGTTTGCTGAGGACCGAACATCAACTCAGCTGGAGTTAGTTCACTGGTGTGCGTTGGTTGGAGAGAATCATCCACTTCAAAGTCCCTTCTGAAGCCATTTTCCCCTACGAGTGAGAACAGGCATTGGCCATAGGAAAGAAGGAAGTCTTACCCTTTGCAGCAGCGTGGACGGCCCTGGAGAACATTATGCAGAGTGCAGGAAGGCAGGTGCCGTGCGATTTCAGTCATGTGGCACCTAACGAACAAAATAAATGAACAGCCAGAATAGAATCAGACTCACAGATACAGAGAAGAGACCGACAGCTGTTAGAGGGGAGGGTGTTGGGGGGTTGGGTGAAAAAGGTGAAGGGATTAGGCAAAAAAAAACAAAACACCCCAAAACTCAGACACAACAGCATGGTGATCACCAGAGGGAAGGGGGGGGGGGTAGAAGAGGGTAAAAGGGGGAAGAAATGGCAACAGGAGGAAGCGGGGTGGCAAACAGTACAACATACAGTTATGCATTCTAGAATTGTACACCTGAAGCCTATATAATTTTATTAACCAATGTCACCCCAATAAATCCAGTAAAAATAAAGTACCCAGCAAATGCTAGGTGCTTTTCAAGATACTGGGCATAGTAAAAATAACACACCACCCTCATGGGACTCGTATTCTTGCAGGTTAAACATAAATACCACGTCAACAAATCGATAGTCTTTTGAGAGAGTGCTCATGCTATGCCATGAAGAAAGTAAGGTTTGACACAGCCTGGCTGGTGTGACTCAGTGGGCTGAGCGCCGGCCTGTGACCTGAAAGGTCGCTGCTGGTCGATTCCCGGTCAGAGCACACGCTTGGGTTTCCAGGCCAGGTCCCCGGCTGGGGGCGTGAGGCAACCAACGGATGTTTCTCTCCCTCTCTTCCTCCCTCCCTTCCTCTTTCTCTAAAAATAAATAAAATGTTAAAAAAATAATAATAAAATAGCCCTGGCTGGTGTGGCTCAGTGGATTGAGCGCAGACCGGAGACCCAAAAGGCCACCGGTTTGATTCCCAGTCAGGGCACATGCCTGGGTTGCCAGCCAGGTCCCCAGTAGTGGGCTCACGAGAGACGACTACGCGTTGATGTTTCTCTCCCTCTCTTCCTCCCTTCCCCTCTCTCTATAAATAATTTTTTTAAATCTTAAAAAAAAAAAAAGCCAGGGAGAAGACGCTTGTCTGAGGCTCACAATGACCAGGAACCATCCAAGCTGACCACTGCCCCCGCCCCAACACCTACACTTAAAAAAAAAAAAAAAAAGGTTTTGCCCTGGATGGATGGCTTGCTCAGTGGATTGAGCACCGACCAGCGAACTGAAGGGCTGCAGTTTCTATTCCAGCTCAGGGCACGTGCCTGGGTTGTGGCCCAGGTCTGCCGGTAGAGGGCGCGCGAGAGGCAACTATCACACATCCATTTATCTCTCCGTCTCTTCCCCCTTTCCCCTTTAAACACTAATCAGTACAAATCTTTTTTTTTTTTTAAACACGTTATCAGCATAAAAGGGTTGTCGAGTTGAGAACCAAAGCTTTGTTCGACAGCCGAGGCATTTTCCCACGAAAAGCTTCGTTGAGAACAGAACTGTTCCAGGTGGGAGGCGCTGGAGGACCGAGGTTTGCCGGTCACAGTGGCTGTAGTAATGCAAGAGAACGTCCCAGCGCCCCCATAACCGCGCTTGCCAAGCCCCGCACACACCGTCGCACGGAATCCTCCGCCCTGCCGACGGCGCTCTTTGTGCCTGTCGTTTCTATGTGATGCTGCTTAGGCACAGACGGACTTATCGTCTTCCTCCAGCACAGGAGGATTTTAAGGGGCATAGCTGCGATTCAAATTCAGGTCAGCGTGACTCCAGGGCTGACTTCTGTGGAGGACTTTTCACCCTCAGAAATATTTAGTCCTGATGGTGTGGCTCAGTGGGTTGGGCGTTGTCTCGCAAAGCGAAAGGTTGCTGGTTTGATTCCAGGGCACCTGTCTGGGTTGTTGGTTCAGTCCTCAGTCAAGACACGTGTGAGAGGCAACTGATGGATGTCTCCCTCTCACACTGATGTATCACCCCCTCTTTTTCCCTCTCTCTAAAAATAAATGTAAAAAATAAGACTTATTTTTAGACAGAGGGGGAAAAACATCAATGTGCGGTTGCCTCTCGCGCACCCCCTACTGGGGAGTGACCCACAACACAGGCTGGTGTCCTAGAGGAATCAAACCGCCAACCCTTCGGTTCCCAGGCTGGGGCTTAATCCACTGAGCCACCCTTGCCAGGGCAGAATCTTCTTTTTTTTTAAAGTACAGGTGTCAGGGGTGGGGGTGGAGGCAGTGGTCAGCTTGGATGGCTCCTGGCCACTGTGTGGCCTCAGACAAACGTCCACTCCCTTGCCTCTCTTTTTTTCCCTAAGATTTTATTTATGTATTTATAGAGGGGAAGGAAGAGAGGGAGAGAAACATCAACATGTAGTTGCCTCTCACACGCCCCCTACTGGGGACCTGGACTGTGACCCAGACATGTGCTCTGACTGGGAATTGAACCAGCGACCCTTTGGTTCACAGGCTGGCACTCAATCCAGTGAACTACACCAGCCAGGCCAATTAAAAACATCTTTTTTAAAAAAAAGAATTGTTTATTCACCAGTGTATTGTCTCTTTCCTCCTTGTAAGAGAAGCCCTGTGACACTGATGTCCTTGTTTCATCCGCTGCTGTGCCCCCAGTGTCTGGCACAATATTTGGCATAGCAAAGGTGCTCAGTAAATTTTTGCTAAAAAATAAATAACAAAAATACAGGGCACCTTCCCCATTTACGGAGATTAGTTTCCAAGGCACTTTCACACCTGACCCACCTGTACCTCATTCCTCCTCAGGAGACAGGGCCCCGCTCCATCCTCTCGGAAACTGACGAGTGGACGCTTGTCTGAGGCCACAGGTGGGAGTCCTGCCAGCGGGGCAGGCGCCACCCAAGTTGACCCCCCCCCCGCCCCGCACTGTCCTTGTGTTCCAAATGCTTGACCTGGGGTGGGGGCGTCCGAGGGTGGTCAGCGAAGGCAGGAGTGTCCCTTCCCCAGGGGTGTGCTGCTGGGGTCAGTGCCTGGCAGCCAGCTGTGTGCTCCTGGGAGCCTGGGCCCCTGTGAAGGTCTCTCATTTGGACAGGCTGTGGGGGCCAACATCTCGGTCAAGACTGGCCAGGAGCCAGTCACCCTTTTCTTCCCCAAAAGGCCTGGTTTGTCACAGAACTGGGAAGGGGGCAGGATCGAGAACCAGAGGGGCTGGGAACTGAGGCCTAGAGGTTGCCGGGGCGTGGCAGAGAAAAGCCCCGAGTGTCCGGGGCCCCCAGCCACAAACCTCCAGGAAAGACTCCCTGGGTGGCTCTTGGCAGAACCAGAGCAGCACTGGCCAGGGTCGCTGCGGCTCCAAGTGCTCTGTTGTCACCTGCAGAGACTAAGCAGGTCCCAACCCATGTCCTGGCCCCAGAGAAATGAACAGCCCAGGCGCAGCCCCTCACTGGGGCATGGCAACAACAGTCAAAGTGCATTTTATTGCCAACTGGACGCTAATACAAGGAAACGCTAAACTCCAAAGGGCTGGACCCTTGTGCTCGCCCCAAGACAGCAGGGGGCAAGGCAGGCAGCCCAGCTGCTGGTCTTCTTCTCCCAGCCTGGCCACCACCCGACCCTGCCACTCCCCGAGGGGACTCTCAACAAACACAAGTTCATTCACGGCCTCCTTCGGCTGGGTGGGGCAGTCCTCTTCCTGAGCAGCAGCACAAGACTCCCTTGATCCAGAGGATGGAGGGCGGAGGGCGGGAGGGCAGGAGGTGGGCCACGGGGAGCCAGGGAGCAGCCAGGACTGGGCCTCCAGGGCAAGGGCAGCCAGGCGGAATGAAAAAACAGGAAGCGGGCGGTCACCACGTTTCGGCAGGAGCAGACTCCAGGCGTGAGGGCAGCACCTGTGGCCAAGGCGGTGTCTGGCCTGCCTCTCCCCCAGACAGGAGCTGTCCTCCTCAGCACCCTGCTGTGGGTGCCCTAGAGTGAGGCCCGAGGAGGAAGGGGGACCCCAGGCTGCCCCGAGCACCCTGCTCTGCCCAAGGCCCCATCCCCATGGATCCTTGTCCCAGGACCTGTGTTCTTTCTGCTCACCTCAGACTCGAATCCAAAAGGCAGAGCAGCCCAGCGCCCCCACCCCCCACAGCCCTGCTTTTCCCAGCCTGAGAAGTAGGGTTCCAACTGGGAAGAGTGCAAGTGCCCGCACGTTTCCTGCATGGTGGCTTGGGCCTGCCGGGTCCTGGTTGCTCTCAGTTGGTCCTCTCACGCCCGAGAGAGCTGCCCCATTGGTCCTGCTGGGCCCAGGTCCCACTGGCTCGGTAAAGGCTGGGGGCTTCAGGGACACTGATGCAGGCCGTGGGGCAGGCCTGGACACCTGGTACACGAACTGCACCCCTCAAAGGCTCTTAGCCAAGTCAGGGCAGCCACGTGGGGACCAGGCCCGCCTGCCAGTCCCACCGGACCCCTCGGAGCCTAGGAGTTCACGAGCTGAGCCGGGCAGATGCCATCCTTTTTGTTTAGCTGCAGGAGTCAAAGGTGAGGGACTCACTGGGCACCAGCCCAGGCCAGGTCCCCACACCACCCATCCCCTCAGCCCCCTCCATCTTCCCCTCGGGTTACACCGAGCCCTAGGTATTGCTGGGACAGAGTTTTTGCTCCCACTGGTCCCTGTTTTCTGACCTGCCCAAGGCCCTATTCCCCACAGCCCTGGGAGCAGAGGCCGTGGGCAGCTCCAGGGCCCCTGCCCATCCTAGCATGGAGGCCTGGCACCTGGTGGTCCTACCTGGTGGTCCTGCCTGGGGACCACACTGGGCTTCTGGGCCAGGGGTGGCTTCTTGGAAATCCCGCTATGGGGGGCAGTGCTGGGCTGGCTGGGCTCCTCCTCGCCGGGCATCCCCACCCCCCCAGCCAGCACATAGTGTTGCTTCCGAAGTTCCCCGAGCCGCACGCGCTCTGCCTCCAGCGTCTTCTCTAGCTCCAGGACCCGGACCTGCAGGCCACATGCCACTCAGCACACCTCACGGTCTCTCCCAGGGAGCCTGCCACCCTCACAGAGCTCAGCCATGAACCCGGGAGGCCAGGTGGCTGTGGGGTGCATGTGGGTACCCACCTGGGTCTCCATCTCTTGCTTCTTCAGCTTGATGAGGGACAGGCCGGAGAAATCCATGGTGTCTGTGGCCAGAGAGGGAGGCTGAGTGTCTGCCCGCCCCCTCACTGCCCAGCTGCTCCCAGGCCCCCGGCACTCACCTCTGTCTTCAATCTGCTCTTGGCCTGACTTGGTGGAGGCCACCACATTAGCGGCCATCACGTTGACCGTGCGGGAACACTCCTGCAAGCGGCTCAGGTGGGGGCTGTCCTTGTTGGCCTTCACCTGGGGGAGTGTGGGGGTGGGTCAGGTACAGGCCATGTGCGAGGCGTCCACAGTGGCCAGGAGCTGAGGCCTCCAAGCAGAGGCTGGGCCAGGAACAGCGCCTCACCTTGGAGGCAGCCACCAGCTGGGCCGTACTGGCCGCAATCTCGTGGGAGCACACGATGAGCTCTTCATACTTGCCCGTGTGAAGCACCACCTTGTCTGCCGACTCTCTGGGGGCAGAGCCGGGTAGGGCCTGGGTCTCCAACCCCATGGAGAGCCGGGCCACCCCACACTCCCTCTCCAGATCCTGAGCACCACACTCCCTGCTGCCCCCCACCTGGGGCGACATACACCAGCTGTGTGGCTCCCCAGCCCACGGCCTTGGAAGCAGAGATGAGACCTTCAGTCCACCGGGAGTTCTTGGCGTAAAATTCCTGCTGCGTGGCTGCCCCCTAGTGGCGACAGAAGGGAAGGGCAGGGCAGACCAGTCAGACATTACAGACAGCACTGGTAGCTCCGGGAGCCCTTCTCCCTTCCAGGGGCCTCAAGAGCACCTCTCCGGCTGGGGGAGGTGGGGGGTGGGGAGGGGTGCAGCTGTGATTCACAGGCACATACATGTGGACCCTGGGGCAGGGGCCTCATGCACAAAGGAGCCCTGCAGTGGGCTCGGTGCAGGCTGGATCGGTGTGGGATGAAGAGGGCATAGGGGTCACGGCCCCTTTGGGAGCCGGTGCCTTGCTGTCCCAGCTGTGGGACCCGTCCGCCTGGAGGCCCAGCTCACCCTGCCGCTCTCCACAATCTCCTTCTGTAGGCTGGTGGACGTTGTCACCAAGAGCCGGATGGCCTGCCAAGATCAAGACACGTGTCACTCTCGGGACAGCCCTCTGTGACAGAGCCCGCTTGCCCACCTGCCCAGGGGTCCCAGCCGGCCACTCACCTTCATGAGGTCCGTGCAGGAGTTGAGGATCCTGTGGGAGGGAGGGGGCGGAGAGACAGACAGACAGACAGATCTGCAGTGTGGCCCCAGGACCCCTGGAGGGGCGGAGGGGGGGGCGGGGAGGGGGACAGGGAGCCAGCCAGGCCTCCAGCCTCTTGCGTGGACAAGCTTGGGCCTGACACAGGTGCTCGGCAGCGGGGGCGCTCGGCAGCGGGGGCCCACAGGACGGGGCCGCCCTGCTCCCTCCCTGTGCTTCTGGAGAGCTGAGCAGTCAGGAAGGCAGACCTCCCCCATCACCCCTCACCCCACTGTGGCTCAGGTGGTTCCGGGAACCTCCAGGGCCTGGCCAGCAGGGGCTCACCTCTCGTTCACCTCCAGTTTCACCCCAGAGCTGGCATGGCGGGCCTGGTTCATCATGTCCTGCACCAGGGACAGAGCCGTGAGCGGGCTGGGAGGAGGGCAGCGTGGGCACAGGGGGCCTCCAGTGGTGCACCAGCCCCCACGAGCAGGGGAGGGGAGTACTCAACGCCAGGGCACCTCCGGTCCTGACCTGCAGGGCCGTCTGTCCTCCACAGGGTGGGTGCAGCCTGCACGCAGCCCGCCCAGCCCCCAGGGCCCTGCAGGAACGGCGCCCAGCTCCTCACCTCGATCCTCCGCACCGCCTCCTCAATGGCCGCGGATGTGGCTGCCATCTCCTTGTCCACCATGGCCCCAAGCTCCTCCTGACGCACGTCCAGGCTCTTAGGCTTCAGCTCCTGGAGGAGGAGGGCACCCAGGGGTCAGACTGGGTGCCTCTGACCCCTAGCCGCCCCACAGGGAGCCTGGGAGAGGCTGGGGCAGCAGGACTCTGAGGGTGAGTGCTCTGTCCAGTCCCGGGCCCCACAGCTGTGGGCCCTGCACATGAGCCCCCACCCGGCCCAGACTGGAGGAAGGTGCAGAGAAGTTGGGGACCCGAGCCCCGCCCCAGCCCCACTGCCCCCAAACAGAGCCCCGCCCACACGTGGAGCCTCGGCTGCACACTCACCTGACCCAGCTGAAGGATGCCCTGCAGGGGGCTCCGCACCAGGCCGGGCCGGGCCTGCTGCACTGCCTGCGGGTCCTGCAGCTGCCCCACAAGCTCCAGCGCCCGGGCCCCGCACTCCCTGCAGGCGTCCACCAGACCTGCAGGGAGAGGGCCGTGAGGGGCGCTGGTGCCCGAGGACCCTGGGAGAAGCCCCGGCACGGGCCTAGCCCAGGGTCTCACGCCAGGACCTGTCCCTGCCCTGGGCCATCGTGAGGACTCGTGTGACACAAGCCGGGCCCACTTACGGTCGGCGGGGTCGGTGGGCGCCAGGTGGGAGGTGGCACCGCCATTGACGATGGTGTCCGCGGCCAGGTGAGAGAACTGGGTCAGGGCGGCCGCCAGGGCAGAGGCGTCTGCGGGTGAGGAGCGAGACCTGATGCCGCCGGAGCCTCGCAGCCACCCGGCCCCCAGCCCAGCCCCGGTCCATGGATGGAAAGCAGCAGAGTGGGAACCAAACCCTAGTCTGTGACCCCAGGACTGCAGGATGGGGCTCCCAGGTAGGCACGGATGTGGGGAGCCTTGCTCAGCATTCCCCATTGTGGGAAACCTCGCTGAGGGCGGGGGGGCAGCCAGGGACCCTGGGACCAGCACCCAACTGCCAACGGCCTCTGCCCGCTCGTCCCTGCACTCACCCGAACTGTGGGTCAGGTACTGGGTGTGGCCCGTCTCCAGGGCGCTCACGGCATCCAGAGCTGCCTGGGCCCTGCTCACCAGGTAATCTGCAACACAGAAAAGAGGGGTGAAGAGCAGAGCCTCTGGGTTGTGGGGCGCACCACCCTGCCAGCCGGTGGGGAAAGCAGGTGGCGGAGTGCCGGGCTGGTGGCTCTACCGGGGGAGCAGGTGCAGCGCAGGTGCAGGGGGTCGTCCAGCTTGCCCACGGCGTCCTGCAGGATGCGCTGGGCCTCGGCTGCGGTGCGCCGCAGCACTGCGAACTGCTCGTCCAGGAGCCTCCGCTGCAGCCCCTGCTCCTGCGACTCCTGTGGGGACAGGAGTGGCAGCCTGGAGACCCTGCCCGGGGCGGCCAGCTGAGGCCCTCGCTGGAGAGGCGACCGGTCAGAGGGCAGGCCCGGCCCCACCCCCAGGGGACGGGGCTCCCCGAGGGCAGAGCAGAGAGCTCAGTATTGGAAAGATGAACAAGCCAGTTAAAAAAGTAGGCAAAGTGTCTGGACAGACATTTCTCCCAAGACATACAAATGGCAATGAATACACACAAGACGCTTAACATCATTAGCCATTAGGGAAATGCACGTTGAAACCATGGCGAGGCACCACTGAGATGGCCAAACAGACAGAAACAAGGACTGGCAAGGGTGCAGGGAAACTGGAACCCACACATGCTCTCAGCGGCATCATTCACGGTAACCAGGAAGTGGGAACAACCGAGTGTCCATCAACTGATGATGGATAGACACCGTGCGGTCCACCCGCAGGGCGGAGTGCTATCGGGCCCTGAAGAGGCAGGAAGTTCTGAAGCGCAGGTGAACCTGCACACGTGTGCTGTACAATCCCGTCCGTGCAATGCCCACAAGGGAAAAGTCAGAGACAGAAAGCTGACCAGAGGGCGGTGGTGGGGGTGCGGACGAACTGCTAATCGAGGAGGGGGCTCTCTGGAGTGGTGAAAATGTCCCGGAAGAGCAAGATGAACCCAGAGCCCCGGACTTGTCCACTTGCAAAGGGTGGGCTGTGGGGGTGACTCTCTCGAGCCCGCTGTCACACAGCGTGGGGGGCCCCTCTACCTTGTCCGCCAGCCGCCCCTGCAGCTCATCCCTCTCCTGGGAGTGACGCTGCTGCTCCCGGCGCAGCGCTGCCTCCTTCTCCTGCACCAGGCCCCTTGCCGCCTGCAGGTCGGCCTCCTGCTGCCGCACGGCACTGCTCAGCGCCTCCTTCTCTGCACTCAGCACATCCAGCCGCGAGCTCAGCTCGGACCCGCTCTGTGGGCACCAGGCGAGTGAACAGGGCTTCCGGGGCCCTGTCTCCATTATCCCCCCAGACCGTGAGCTTCCTGAAGGCCAGGGACCGTTTCCCGCATGTGTCCCGGGCGCTGGGTCAGAGCCCCGCACCGGGATTGCCGAGGGGCCTCTGAGCCGGCCCAGTGTCACCTAGGTGCGGCTCAGTTCAGGGGACAGAGGACCTGAACCTCCCTCCCGCCTGATCCCAGGCCGCCAGCGCCACACCTGCTCCGTGCGGCTCAGGGACTCCTGCAGGCGCACCAGCTCTCCAGCCTTGGCTTCCAGCTCCCTCTTGAGCTTCTCTACCTGGTCACTCTGCTCCTCCAACTGGGACAGGAAGAACAGTGTGTCACGGGGACAGTGTGCCACAGGGACAGTGGTGCTGGGGGCGCCAGAGCCGGCTTGTGCACTCAGGGGACGCACCTTCATCTCAGACTCCCGCTTCACCTGCTCCATCTGGAAAGCCAGCTGCTCCTTCACCCGTGCCACCTCCTCCTGGCTCTGCTGCTTCTCCGTCAGCTGCTTGGCCGTGTCTGCGTTCTGCACAGGCAGGGCCGACTCACGCTCTGCCTCCACTGGGGGCTCCCCACTCCCGCCCGCTGCCCACAGGGCTGAGCCCCACCTTCCTGAGCAGCTCGGCATGCGTGGTGACCAGCTTGCTGTGCTGCTCCTTCAGCTTGGCATAGCGCGCCTCCGTGGCACTGGCCTTCTCTGCGGGGGAGAGGTGAGGCAGTGACCCCAGCTCAGCAGCGGCCCCCACTGGGGACCAGGCCCTCCTGCAGGCTCGGCCTCCCAGCCACACGCACTCTCGGCCTCCTCGCGCAGGCTAAGGCTCCGCTCGCCCTCCAGCTGGGCGGCCCGCAGCTGGGCCAGCTCGTGGCGGAGCTGCTCATTGTCCACCAGCGCCTTCTGCTTCTGCTTCCGCTGCTCCTCCAGCTCGGTCTCCAACACGTTCATCTGGCCCTTCAGCTGGGCAATGTACCGTTGGGCCTGTGGTGGCGGGAAGGACGTGCACGTCAACCTGGGGGCTGTGCCAGATCTGCATGCAGATGGTGGGTGCAGCTGTGCAGCCCCAGGCCCCGCCTCCGCCCGTGTCCCCTCACCTCCAGCCTCATCTTCTCCAGCTCCGCACGGAGGGTCTCCGCCTCCCTCTTCAAGGTCTCAATCTGGAGGTCCCTGGGGACAAAGGTCAGGCAGGCAGGGTTTTCTGAGGCCCACACAGGCCTGGCGTTGAAGTTGCGTCAACCAGGAAAATCAGAAGACCCCTGCACAGGAGCTGGCGGTCTCACCAGCGGTCCCTTGGGATCTGGGTGTAGCAAGCTCCTGTCTCCCACCCGCGGCCCCTCCAGACTGCAGCTCCCACAGGCCATTCCAGCCCAGCCTACCAGCTGCACCAGGCCCTCACCGGTCGTCCTTCAAGGTGCCATTGGGGGGTCCAAACGCCTGATCGAAGAGGTCAGCTACCACCTGCCCCAGCAAAGCACAGTGACCCCCAGCCTCCAGGCCAGGGGAGGGAGGGACACAGGGAGGCGCAGTCACCCCCAAACGCCCATGCAGGAGGAGGGGACCACTCACCGCCGGCTCCCCAGTGGGGGGAGCTGTGCTGATCTCAATGAGGGTCTCTGGCTCCTCATCCTCGGAGGCCTCCTCAGGGATCACCACCACTGGCTTGATGTGCTCCGCCAGCGCCGAGGCCCGTAGGAAGTTGGGGGGGCCCTATCAGGGCCACAGGTAGGAGCGGCTCAGCGTCCCCCTACCCCACCCGGGAGCCTTCCCTCACCATCCCTAGAGCCCACAAGGGCCCTGGCAGCAGCCGGCAGGCATGCCCCTCAGGCCGGTACCTCGGGCAGCCGGGGGATCTGGATAAGGCGCTTGAAGTACAGCATGTCGGACGCTCTGCGGAAGAAGTTCCTGAGGCTGCGGGGAGTGTGTGGGAGGTCAGGGCTGAGGCCACCCTTGGGCGGCCCAGCCCACACGGCCGTGCCCGCGCCCTGTCCCATCAGTACCTGTGAAACTGCTCATGGAACCGGTCCCTGTGGCCTTGCAGGGTGTCCGCCGGGAGACCTGGGGGCACAGGTTTGATGAACTTTGTCTGTGCTCACTGCTCTGTGGCTGCCTGGGCTTCATGTTCCCTCCTCCCCTTCCCTGTTCCTCCACATTCTAGAAACCACCACTGGTCAGGGAGACCGCCGCCGCATGGCTGGGTCCCCGCCTCAGAGGGAAGAAACGGTGAGCAGGAAAGGCGGTCCTAAGCCCAGGGCGAGCCTGCTGGGGCCTGGCTCTGGGGGGCACTGTGACCACTCTAGACTTCAGTGCGCCCTGGGCTAATATCTGAAAGGCTCACGTGCCCTCAGGCAGCGGGGCTCAGAGTGACCCCTGGGGGTAAGGCCCTACGGCAGCCGTGGCGCACTGGCTGGGCGCAGGGCCGCGAGGCTCCTCCCAAGGCCACGCATGCAAGAGGACGGCAGAGCTACACCGCTACTCTGCGTGCTTGTTTGGAAAACGGTGACTTTTCATAGCGAGCGTATGATTTATGTTCACGGTAACGAGCTCATCACTGCTACTCTTAGTTCATCTCTCCACTTCTCACTTCTGATACAGGACACTGGTCAATAGAAGCCCCTTGAGGGCTTGGGCTGGACCTCAGGGCCTGTGGCCAGCAGGGGCCCAGGGACTCACAGGAGTGCAGCTTAAACATGAGCTTGACCGTGTAGTGGTAGAGGTGGCTGCAGTCCTGGATGACCTGGATGAGGGGGGCCAGGCGGCACTGGCCTGAGGACATCTGGGACACGGCGATGGCGGTATTGAGCTGTCGGAAAACTGCGTGAGAGAGGCAGGAGGCAGGGCATGAGCACAGGGGCTGGCAGGTGACGGCCATGCTGCAGACATCGTCACAGAAGCCTGGGAGGGGAAGGCCTAGATGGCCTGGCCTCACCACCCCCAGCCAGGCACTGGGGCTCTCTCCTGGGCCCTGGACACCAGCGGGCTCCTTAGTCCCAGGCAGGCGCCTGCATGCTGTGGCTGCCCCAGACTGAGGCTGGGGCTCCCCCACGCGAGGGCAGGGGGCACAGTAAAGCCAGGCAGACGGAACCCAGCTCAGCCAGGCCAGGGCAGGCCTAAAACACGTAGCCGCAGGAGAGTCAGGACTCGGCTCCGCAAATCCCAAGTGACCCCCAAACCTCACATGCACCGGGGTCAACACCCCTTGACCCTGACAATCAAGCCTTTCATCAGATCGCCCAAGTAGGAAAGAAAGGGACAAGCAAGAGGCTGCCCCCCCGCCACCCCGTCAGCCTCTCCTCTGAGCAGAGAAGACAACGTGCAGGCAGCAGGCCAGGGCAGGAGAGCCACCAGGACGCCCACACAGGACACAGATGCCGGGGACACTGTTCCCAGCCTCGGGGTCCCCTGTCACCTTGCCTGGGCTGGGACTGTTGCAAACCTCCAATGGGGATGCGAGAATGCCCAGGAGGAACAGGACAAGAAAAAGGAGCTAAGTGCTGTCCTTCACCTGTTTAAAACCTAACTGTTCCTGGCTGATGTGGCTCAGTGGATTGAGCGCAGGCCTGCGAACCAAAACATCGCCGGTTTGATTCCCAGTCAGGGCACGTGCCTGGGTTGCAGGCCAGGTCCCCAGTATGGGGTGTGCTAGAGGCAACCATACATTGATGTTTTCCTTCCTCTTTTCTTCCCTCCCTTTCCCATCTCTCTAAAAATAAATAAATAAAATCTTAAAAAAACAACAACAACAGAAACCTAACTGTTAATTACACGTCCTTGGAAAAAATGCAAACACACACTATGGTCTATTTTGGAGATTTTTCGAGACATGGCCCTCTCTCCACTGCGGGTGCCCAGGGCACCCCGTCCTGGCTGTTACTGCACAAACCGAGCAGCCCCCTGGTGGGGACACCCCCGCCCCTTTCTCCAGGGAGACGCTGGCAGCGATGGCACTGAAGCGGTGCCCCTTTGTGCTTCACTAAGACCTCAGCGTCCCTGGCACGGGGGGCCCACCTTCCCTTGAGGGGACCCCTGCCCTGCCTGCATTCCGCCCCCACCCAAGCCAAAGCAACACAGGGGTGGGGACCGCAGGGCTCAGCCCCCGCCTGGCAAGTCTCCACCAGGGCGCAGGCTGGCAGCCACAGGCCTGGACACCTGCCCGCCGCTGCCTGGCTGTGTCCCGGGCTGGGCCTCCCTCCCAGGCACGGAGGCTTGGCTCCAAGCTGCCCACTGGACCGCCTGGCCTCCAAGTCCTGACCCACCCCTTCCTCACTCCTGATCTTCCCTTAAACAGGCATTTGCTTTTCACCCTCCCCTGAAAACCGTGAGTCACCCACACGTTATTCTGAAGCTGTCACCCAAAACCACCACCTCTGCAGCCCCGGGAAGGGGAGCCCTGAGACTTCCTGTCCGCGGCTGCCAGCTCCTAGGGCCCAGCCCGGGCCGGGAAGCCCGACATGACTCAGAGCCTTTACAGCCGACAACAGGCAGGACGGCCCAGAGCAACTCTCCCAGGCAGGGACTGAGGCAGGACCCCGAAGACGCAGCTCCTGGTGGCCCTGTTCCCTGCTCTTCCTACGCTGGAACAGGAGACATTCACTTAGTGGAAGGGACAGCAGACACCATGCCCGCGGTGGGCTGGGCATCCCCTCCCCCCACAAGGGGCAGGCGCATTTGCTGGCGAGTCTGGCTCCCAGAGACTGCAGGCTCACCTGACTCGGAAAGCTTCAGCTCGCAGTCCATGTAATCGAACATCTCCACGGTGAGCTGGAAGCTACAGGGGTTGGGGAGAGAGGGCTAAGTGGGGGGCAGGGGCCTAGCCCTGTGCGAAGCCCCCATTCGTCAACACGCCTCTGCATAGGACAGCAGCCCTTCAGCCCAAAATGCCTGATTCCAAACAAATCCCACCCCTTCCACTTCAGCCTCATCTCCTGGAACCTGACCTTCAGCCCCCGGGAGCCACTGACAGACACGTGGGCGGCTGGGCACGGAAGACCGTAGGAATGCACAGGGAGACTGAGGGAGGAGAAGGGAGACGGTGCCCGGCCAGCCCACCTCCCTGCAGGACTCACATGTCGTTGATGTCGGTCCCAGCTGCCTTCTCCAGCACCTCGTCTGTCACCTCGAGGCCCGCAGGAAACTGGGGGTGCTGCGGAGACGATGCCCCGTTCAAGAGCAGCCCGTGGGGGCTCGGGCCCGAACTCCTTCTAACTTTGAAGGGAGGGCAAGAGGCTGGGAAGCCTCCAGCCTGTGGAGCCTCCATGTGCCCTGGGCACTGCCCAAGGCGGGGCCACAAGTGACCAGACCCGAGGGCAGAGGACAGAAGTCCAGCCAGGGCAGAGTGGCTGCCTGGAGCCAAGGGCAAGGCCAGGTCCACCTGCAGTGTCCCCGAGAAGTGCCTCAAGGTGCACTGACCTTCGTAAAGTGCTGGCACCCTTCATTTCCTCTAGGGCAGCGGTCCCCGACCTTTTTGGCATCGGGGAACAACTTCATGGAAGAAAATTTTTCCACAAACCAGGGGTGGGGGGATGGTTTTGGGGTGATTCAAGCGCATTACATTTATTGTGCACTTATTTCTATCATTATTACATTGTAACATAAAACAGAATGATTACACGACCCACCACATGCCCGGGTTAGCAGGTGGGCTCACTGGAACGGTGACTGGGACAAGTGCGCAGTGCGGGGCAGAGGCGCGGACGGAGTGGTACATAAAACAAGGGGCGGGCCACGCACGGACTAAAATAGGCGTCAGATTCTGACTTACAGCCTGCCACCAGCTGCAGCTTAATTGTCACTTGCCATTCACTGATAGAGATTTGATAGGAGTCTGCAAGCAACTGATTTATTACGGCCTCTGTGCAGTCCAACCTCCCTGCTCACTGTGGTCTGTGTTCGCAGCCACTCCCCAGCGCCGGCACCCCTGCCTCAGCTCCACCTTGGCTCCTCAGGCATCAGATTCTCATACGCAGCATGCAACCCAGATCCCTCGCAGGTGCAGCACACAGCAGGGTTCGCGCTCCCCTGAGAACCCAGTGCCCCCGCGGATCTGACCAGAGGTGGAGCTCAGGCGGGGATGCGAGCGATGCGAAGCGGCTGTGTGGCCTGGTTCCCAATCCATGGTCTGGGGGTTGGGGACCCCTGCCCTAGGGTCAAGGTCAGGACAGAAGAGAACCTGCCCTCCTCTAAGCCCCAGGTCGCCCTGGGGGGAAGAGCCCAGAGTCCCTCCAGCCCCATGGCCTTCCTGAGGAGACTACCTTGAGGTGGAAGGAGATCTTGGTCAGCAGGAGTTTAGTGTAGACATTCACCAGTTGTCCGTAGCGATCGTGCAAATGTCCCTGCGGAGAAAGCAGCAGGGTCAGGGCCCACTGGACTGGGAAAGTGCCAGAGAATCCCAAAGGACCTGGCATGCTGCAGGGCAGGCCAGGAGGCTGAGGTGACAAGCCAAGAGTCATTCCTTCACTCACACCCCCCCCCAGTTACTTACTCAGCAAACGTGGCTCAACCTGCCAGAGGCAGCTGACTCTTCCTGAGCACTCCCGCCAGGCCCCTGGGGCTCAGCTCCCTCCCCTCACTTTTTGTTACCATCTCACTCCCGGTCAGTCTTGCCAGAGAAACTCTTGGGACAAGGGAGCTCCTTGTCCGGGGCAGTGGCCAGTTCTGAGCTGGGTGCTTTATTAAAATGCTGGCGGGAGCCGGGAGGCACATTCCGACAGGAGGGTGTCTCCATTCTCCCAGCGGCCTCCTCCAGCACCTCCCAACTCTCCGTCCCCAGGAGCCACACCAGCTGGGCCTGTGTCTGCAAATGGTGCCCTGGCTGCCATTCTCCCTACTTTAGGGGTATCAATAAATCACAGCGGCCCCGGGGGACAAACAGAGCTGAGGCTGTCCCCCCGCCTGGGGCTGCCCCAGTCCCCCACTGGCTGGCATGGACTTTGACTGCAAGCTTCCGGGCTCTCAGCCTCAACCGTGGATGGGCATCTTCTGGGGACCTTCTGGAAAACACAGATTTCCAATCCCAAGATTCTAAAGCAGCGGTCTCGGGGGCCCGGGAGGCTGCACCCCACATACGGCTCTCACCGCTGCTATGATACTCCCAGACACGGGATGGCCATGTTTCTCGGCTCACAGAGACCAAAGGGCTGATGCTCTTGGAGCTGGAGGCCCTGGCCCTGTGTTTAGAACCTCCTGTCCCGGACTGTCTAAAGCAAGCCTGCAGCTCTGTGTAGGGGGCTCACTGTCCCACCTGTCACCCCCAAAAGCATCACTCCCACTTCCGCTTCGAGAGCAGGAAGGGGAAACACACCCGTCACCGGGTGCTGCCATCACTCAGCCCCAGTGCTGGGGGCTCGGACCCCAGGGAGGGCCATGGCGGGACTGTGTGGAAGGCGCCATCGGCAAGGTACCGAGACCACCAAGCTCACCCCACACCTACCCACAGCTCTCCGATCTCCCGAATGTTGCTCCGGTACCGCTGGCAGTCGTGGAGGACCTGCATGTACACAGAGGACGAGGGAGGGGGTGAAGAGCCCCACCCTGGCAGCCGGGGCCCCGAGGGTGGGGGGCAGCGGGCAAGGTGGGATGAGTCTCCATTTCACAGGGACCCCGTCCCGGAGTGCCAGCCTGCTCAGGCAGCAGCAGACAGAGGGCCCAGGCCCCCCGGCCTCCTGCTGCCCTGAGAGCAGGGGGCTGGAACAGGAGACCCTCTCGGGCAGCGGCTACTCACATTGGGGTGCCCGTCTCGGAGGACCTTGTGGAGGACGTGGCAGAACTTCCAGCTGAGGATGGAGCTGCTGGGAAGTGGCAGACCGATGGCATAGGACCAGAAGGTGAAGGCCCCCTTTTCGTGGTGAGTGCCCAGGATGATGCCTGCCAGCGTCAAGGCCATGTGCAGGAAGCAGAGACCCATGTGGAAAGCTGACCCCTCACCCCACAGCCTGCCCCCTCCACATCTGCCATAGGTCACCAAGAGCTACGGTTCTCAGCCAAGGGCAAGAAAAAGGACCAGGTGACGCCTCTCAAATTTAACTGGAGCCAACAGTCTAAGACGGCAGGCGGTGTTCCCAAGATGGGACTCAGAGTCCGACTGGAGCCCAGCGAGGTGGGAGGGCCTGCCAGCGCAGGGCCACAGGTGGATGCACCTCATGGGGTCTCCCGTCTGGGCGAGGGTGGACTTCAGAAAGCCCCAGTAGCCACCTGCAGCACCACCCTGCCCCCTAAACCATTCCTCTCGTATCCCGGTCAGAGACCATGCAGGGCATCCCTGCGGCCTCCCTGTACCCCAGGGGCCCAGAAGCAGGGAAGGATACGCCGGGCATGCTTCTCCTTCACGGGGGCCTCCTGGGTGTTGATGGCTTTGCTGATACTGATAGCCTGGAGGGGACAGAGGGGCAGAGCTCAGAAACCACCCGGGCAGGGAACAGGGCAGCACACAGCCGGGACAGGCTGCCAGCAAAAGCTGAGCTTGGAGACAGACAACAGGACACTTTCTCAACGTAGGCAAACTGAACCTCTGTAGGCTCAATGCGCGCAGCTCAAGCAACAGCCGATACCTGAAGCCCAAAGCCACCAGAGCTTTCAGGGGTCTGAGTGACAAGGACAAATGGTCGCTGTGGCCGCAGGAGCCCACCTCTCCTTAGAAACCCGCGTGCGTTCGCCCTCCCAGGAAGCAAGGCCATGGGGCCACAGGGCAGTGGGCATGGCCTGGGCCCGATACCTGTCCTGTTTGGCTGCTGGGAGAAGCTGAGCCCTCATGACACCCGGTGAGCAGACGAGTGTCATCCCGACCTTACTGCAGCAGGACCCAGAGAAATGCCACAAGGCCCATACAGCCACGACACGGAAAACCAGGGTGCACCCAGCTCCTGCTCCCTCCCACACAGGCTCTCTGACTCAGCTCCCGCCCCACCGAGGCAGATGGTGACCTCGGCCCTGGCGGGGGCAGTGCGGCAGGAAGGGGGCCCTGCTCGCCGCACCTGCTGCCGCCACTTGACTGAGCAAGAGACTGAGCAAGCCGCAGTCTCGCCCTCCCTGGCCTCATCCTCTGGTCTCATCCCCCTTAGCTCAATGCCTCCTCTTCCAAGAAGGCTTCCTGGACGGGGATGCTCCCTCACCAGTGGCTCAGGGGACCTGTCAGTTAGCCTCTGCCCACTACACACAGAATCACCGTGGGCCCTGGTGACCTGTGGATGTTTTATTTCTCCACCTGGCGACAGGTCTGGGCTGGGGACGCCCATGTTTGTGGACTGAGAAGAGCTGCCCAAGAGTGGCGGGCTGGGGCCCTGACCGATGCAGACACCCTCTGGGCCAGCCGGTCCTCCCAGGTCTCCGCAATGCCTCAGCCAGGGCCGCTGCACTCTCACCCCGCAGTCTGAGCCGGGCCCGGGCCCCACCTTGTCAACAGGAAGCCCGGGAACTTGGGTAGGAGCAAGAGGAGAGGGCAGAGGGAGCCCGAGGGACAGTGCTGGCGCTTTCTGTTCACGGTGGCAGCCCCTGCTGTCCCCGCTGCCGGCACCTGAACGATACGAACTGCCCCTGGCCGGCGTGGAGGTGCCATGCGCAGTTTTGGCGTACAGTGAGTGACTTGGAGCCTGCGCAGAGATTTCCTCTGTAAGACAAGCAGCCCGTGGGGGTGAAGGTGGCCTTTCTGATCAGATGCACGGACCTAGGAGCTGATGTCGCTGGGGACTGGGCAGGGGCAGCTCCTGGACCCACCTTGGTGGTGAGGCAGGCTGACCTTTCACACACGGTGCCCACCGTGGCCCCCTGATCACGGGCCTGTGGCCGCACACACCAGACCCCTTGGGGGCCACTCCACAGCAGCAAGGGTGGGTCAGGGAAGCAGCTCCTGCCTGGCGGTGCCAGGGTCCCGGCAGGAGCGTGGCAGGCTCCAGCCGTCAAAGCCTCAGCAGCCACAAGGGGGAGGCTGCCCTGCCCCTTGGTGAGGGCCTTTGGGCAGCAAGCCGGCTGAGCAGCTGCTGAGAGAGACGCTGCGCCCCATGTAGAAATGACGCCCCACCCAGGCAGGACTGTGCCCGCAACAGGGGCAGTGATGTGCCAGGCACGGGCACCACGCCTCCTGGCGACAACCCCAGGAAGTGGTCATGAGCCCATTTCCCTGATGGGGAAACCAAGGCACAGAGGTTAGCTTTCTTGTCCATACAACCAGTGAAGGCAGAGGCAGGTCTGGCTGACTCCACATGCCCTGTCCTCAGCGAGACTGCCCCTAGGCACCTCCTTCCTGTGTGGGGCGGGCACAGAGCTGGCAGGGAGGGCCTGGGGCAGTGCCAGGGCGGGGGTGGGGCTGTGCCTCCCGGGCAGCAATCCGCTGCCAGCTCAGAAGCCAGGAGTGTCCGGTCTCTGGGAGTGTGTAACCCCATCCTCCAGCTGCCCTGAAACCTGAGCTAGCTCTTCTGACAATCGCCACCTGGTCCAGAGATTCCAGGCAAATGCAGAGCCGAAAGCCACGCCTGCAGAGCAGAGTGGGCCGCCCGGGGCAGGGAGGTGGAGGGGCTGCTGAGCACCAAAGCAATAAACAGCACTGGGAGCAGGCCTCTGCTCCTCACCAGGTCCCCAGCGGACCCCAGGAAGGGCTGGGCCTCCTGCAGGCCTCCCCTTCCTCCTCCAGGCAAGCAGCAAGCCAGCCCCGCCTACAGGCCTGGGGTGGGGGGTGGGCCCGCCTTTCCTGGAGCAGGAAGGAGGGAGGGGCTGTGCTGGGCCCAAGGTTAAGGGGAGGCACCCCACCTCCCAGTCTTCCCTGAGGTCACTACATCATGTCTCATTGCTGGATCCCGCCCCTACTCCCGTGAGGCCTCTACATGCCTTTTCACCCTCCCGGTGCCACCCCACCTAAATCTCCTGACTGATGCTTCTCCACGTGCTCAGCACCCGCTGACAACAAGGTTCCCTGATCAGACGCTCTCGGGAGACTTGATGTCAGCACCACCAGGGGGTGGTTCCGCCTGCCGGGTAGCTGCTGCACCCCCAGCCCCTCTCGGTGCCTGGCACACAGAAGGCTTTCAAAAGCATGGTGCTGCCTGTTAGGCCTCCCCCGCCCTCCAGTCCTGCCTGCCCGGCGCTGGCCGCAGGCACAGGGCCCTGCCCAGCGGGAACACGGCCCCGTTGTCTGCAGGGGGCAGATGCATGCTCAGAAGGCTCACAAGGCGGCTCAGAGCACACACAGAGGGAGTCTGTGGGCCCCTCACAGGGCCTAGATTTTCCTGCGGAAGCAGGCGCCAAGCCCCATCCCAGGAGGGACCCAAAGCCCCGGGGACACCGGTCCTGCTGGACGTCCCTCTACAAGGGGCTGCAGGTGTGGCCGTATCGGGCTGTACTTCAGTTGGTCCAACACAGCTCAGCCCCTGCGCAACAGCCTCGTCCAAGCAGTTCCGCCACTTGGATAGTTCTACACCACGTGGGAGCCTCATACCAGCCCCAGGACGACTGGGAAACGGAAGGATAAGGGGGAGCCCAGGACCACCGTGTGGGTTCTCTCGAGCTCTGTACCTGAAAAGCACTGCCTTCCTGCGCCTGGGGGCAGCCACCGGCCAGCACCGCCTCAGCAGCTCCGTCAACAGCCAGTTTAATCCCTCCCAGCTGCTGCCAGACCAACTGCCATGGGCAGAGCTGTCCTCTGGGGAGACACAGACTGGGAGGGACGGACTGACTAGGGCCCATGTGGGGATGGAAACCCCAGTGCTGGAGGGAGGGGTCCCAGGTGGGGGGAGGGCAGCTTCCACTCCACCTCTGAGTGGTGGGAAAGAAGGCAGGGACCAGCCCACCCCCCACCCCACCCCCACCCCTGCACACAGGCAGGTCAGGCAGGACAGCAGGTCAAGGCGCTTTGGGGAGGGAACCAGAGGGTCCGCAAGGACAGAGAGGGCGGCTTCTGGAACGGGTTCCTGGGCATTCAGACCCCACAGCGCCTTCTGTGCTGGAAAAATCGGCCAGGGCACACCCTGCAGATGCCGCCACCAGAGTGGCCGGCCCCTCGCAGCCTGCAAAGGTGAGCTCCTGCCTCAGCCTTCAAAACCTAATAACAAAGTGACTTTGATGGCGCTCAGCCACGTGCCAGGCACCCCGTTGGATGAGGACAGATGAGGAAACCGAGGCTTGCAGAAGCCGTTCGCTTGCCCAAGGTCACGATCACGAGCTGCGGACCCGGCGCTTATGCCCTGCCTGGCGCTACTGTCAGCGCTTCAACAGACTGACAGGCCCTCACACAATCCGCGCCGCCATCAGGTCTGACCAGGGAACGGCAGCCCAGGCCCCCTGCCTCTGGGCACTGTCCTCTCAGCTCCCACCCCACCCCTGGCCTCCTCTCTAGGGGGTGGGGGAGGGGCAGGCGTCCTTCTTTGCCCCCCACAGGAGGCCGGCCCCCTGAGGACCTGGCCTGGCTCCGGTGGCACTCAGAGTCTGGGTGGGGATTTGTTCGTACCTGGGTGGTGCCCGGAGGCTCCCCATTCCTGTGGCTACAGCACTGGACCCTGGGCCCTGGGCTTCGCCCCAGCTCCTGCCAGCTCCCTCCTGGTGGCTGCTGCCCTGTGGCCAGGGCAGGGACACCCCGCAAGGCCTCTTACAAGGACCCCATTGAGCCACACCTGCCCCTGCTTCCAGGAACAATCTCGTCCTTGTTTGTCCAATAAAAACCCAATCTGGTGCCAGCAGAGGCCCCAGGAGTCAAGCCCGAGGAGACAATCCAGAGCCAGGCTGCACGGACCCACAATGCCATCTGTCTGTGGACGGCCACACACAGGGACACACACCAGTGGCACCTCAGCGAGTGCTTACTCGGGAGACAGGAGACATGGTGAGGCAACCTGAGCCACGGCCGTGGTTCCCCAAAGGTGGGCACTGATAGGGACTCCAGGTGTGGACTGTTGGAGAAGCCAGAGAACCTGCAGGAAGCTCCGGCCAAGGGCGGCTCCCAGCAGCCTGGTCCCCATCAGCTGTGGGGCTTCATGACGGGCACAGGGGCCCAGGACCTTTGGGAACAGCCACGCAGTCAGGGGGCCAGCAGGGAGGGGACAGTCCCTGATCAGGGAGCTCAAACATCTCATAGCTCCCAGCCCATGGCACACCAGAACTCTTCTGGAAACCCACAGTACTTGGCAAGGTGGCCGAGCTGCGTGACCGGGGGCTGCAGCCCTGGCTGCTCTTGGGGAAATCTGACATCCTCTGCCCATGGGGCACTATTCACAGCGGGGAACTTGGGCTGGGGAGACCCCTGCCCCAGGGACTCACGTGTCTGGGGACAAATTCAGGTCTCCTCACCCAGCTCCACCATTGCTGCCACAGCTCCCCAGCCCTGAGGCCTGTCCCACCCACCTGACTCCGTGGGGAGCCCTTGCTTTAGAAATCCCCCTCCCAGACCACTTCCCCATCTGGGAGCAGGAACAGAAACATCCCTGGTTTCCCCGAGTGCAAGCACACAGCCAGCTTGGCTAGAACATCTACTGTGTTCCAGCCACCCCTGCCTTCCTTCTGCCTCTCCGGCGAGGCTGGCAGGTGCCCCTGCAGGCCAGGCTGTGCTACTTCGTCACCCACCTCAGGGAGGGCCTGTCCCACCCACCCTCGTGCGCAGAGGACCCTCCTGTTGCCCTTCACGCAGGACATTTATTCTCTGAGACCGCCTTGTTCACTGTGCACTCTCAGTTCACCCAGGTCCTCATCGGACAGATACAGCCTGGGGAGCCCCGTCGGTCTGGACCCTTGCTGCACCTCCAGTCCCAAGCCTGTCCCTGGCTGACGAGAGAAAGGGGACACATGAATGAACAAAGCTCTTTCAAATACAAGCGCTAGTGAAGTTCAAGGCAGTGAGTGTCTCCCTCCAGCTAATGACTTGACCAGGAGAGTTCAATGTGAAGGCAACCATAAAACGACTTCCACTTTAAAAGTGAGCCCCCTTGTGCTGTTTATCATGACGCACTCCACGGGGACAAAAACGTCCTTCAAAGAGCCGGGGCCGGGGGCTGGCAGAGAGGTGGGTTATTCCGCCCCGGCGTTTCTAGGCCTGTGTGAAGGACAGAGAGGTCTCATTCAAACGCCTGTGCCACCTCAAAGGCCATTGATGAAAGCAAACACAGGATTTCTGTAGCCGAACCGGTGGCTCGGATGTGGTCACATGCAAAGCAGCCGAGCGTGCCGGGCCGGAGGTCAGCAGCTCTGCGATCTCTGCAGCAGGGGAGGCAGGGGAGTGACACCCGTCCCCAGGCTTGAACCGCCGTTTCTCTCCATTCGCACCCAAGCCTGAAAACAGCTCCAGCCTCTCGATGTGAAACCAAGGGCCAAGCTGGGGTCACCTGCCCTCCTGGAGGAGGGGCATGAGTCAGGAAGGAAGGATCCTCCCACTCCTGGGAGGGCCCGCCCACTGCCACCTCTTTCCCCCAGCTGTGCCACATGAGGAGGAGGACAGCGCCCTGAGTCCCACCTCTGGACTGGACAGGGAGCCAGCCTGGGCAGTTCTGTTCCCTGGGCCCTGGTGACATCACTCCACAGACCTGTCTGTCCCACAAGCCAGGGGCCTGAGTCACTCCCTGGCAGGCGGAGCTTCTGCAGTTTGAGGACCATGTTCAGTTCAGCAGGAGAAGAGACCATCCTGCCGCACCTAAACTCTTCCCTGCAGACTGCCTTTCCCTGCAGTGGGAACCGTGGCCTTTCAGACCTCACCAAGTGATGGCCTGAAGAAGGGAGACATGAATCCATGCTACTGAGTGTGACCCCTGGGCCATGTGCTCCTGGGTGCTGAGACACAAGAGGAGGCCACGCCTCCCTGCCTCGGGTTCAGGGGGTGGGACTGAGGAGGCCCAGAGGGGACGCAATGCAATCTTGCCCAACCTCCCCCGTGCCCACGTCCACAGTTCGGCTGCAGGGTGGCAGACAGACATGCGGGCAGTGTCGTGAGAACCAGGGAGCCCGGCAGGCCCCGCAGCCGGCGGCCTCGCGGACAAGGTGATATCTGAGTTCCTCCAGAGACCAAGTGCAGGAGGGGGAGGGCCTGGCCGACAGCGCAGCCCCGCTGGCAAAGGCGGCCCGGTGCTGCGGCCGGCAGGCATCTCAGGTTAGCCGGCTGGGTTTCCCTGTCCCCCAGCCAAGCAGCCCTAGACACAGCTCCAGAGTTTCCACTCTGAGCTGCGGCACCAAGTGCCCAGCTGGGTTTCATTCACAAACAGGCAGCCCTGTCTGCCCAAGAGGGGTGCTGGCCTGGGACAAGGTCAGAAGGGCGGCATTTCTGCCAAGGGAGTCACAAGCCAGCTGCTCCAACTCCCCGGGGCCTCCCCTGGAGCATCTTCCAGGGGCACAGTCCCCGGAAGCAGGCGCGCTGCCCTGGGGAAGGGGACCTTGAGCACCTGCTGGGTCTACCCATCCAGGCTGCAGGTTGACTCCCACTTGGGCCCTGCCAAACCAGGGCTCAGGGACAGGACCCAAGAGGGACATCATTTCTACTTTTGGTCCAACCTGCCCTTTGGGACACTACGGAATGGCTAAGGTCCTGCCAGTCCTCACGGCCGGACGTGGGGGCCAGCGTCGCGCTCACTCTGCAGACCAGGGACTGAGGCAGAATCACGCTCTAACTGCTTCGCCACAGCACACCCGCCCATCTCCCACCCCTCCTTCACCGAAACACAGACTCTTAGGGAGGCAAGAACGATGTTCCTCTTCCCACAGCACACCCCAAGGCACAAGGAACAATCAATAGGCACACAGTAAATAGTCCTCAGGAACGTGTCACCAGACAAATGAGCATCAGAGATGGGAGGTGGGAGGGGAAGGACTGGCAGCCCCATGCCCACCCCCATCTGCACCAAGAGGTCACCTGACCCCCAGGGGCTGAGTGGGGTTTCTGGCAGCCCCAGTGTCAGGAAGTCAGCTGCCTGCCTGAGCATCACCAAGAGGGTAGGACCAGGTGGCAGGGCACAGCTCACCATCCATGACCCGCCCCAGCTGGAGGACCTGGGGGAGGGGGTGGGGGGGTCAGTGCGGTGGGCGCGGCTCACGTCCAGCTCTGGTGGCAGTGTCCGGGGTGGCCGTGGGCCGGGTTCTCTCTCTCCTTTGCAGGAAGGGGTCTTGGCTTGCCTCCGCTCAGCCAGTCTGTGGCGTGGCAGACGCCGCACCTGAGCATGGGGATGCAGCAGGGAACAGATAGGCCTGCCCCTCCCCCGTGACAGTGGTGGGACGGCTGTCCACCACATGGTTTAGGTTTCTTCTCACACTTGGGGACTTTCTGGGTGAACAGGCAAACAAGGCCCGGAAAGGGTCAGTGAGTTAGAGCACTCCAGCCCCACGGTGTTGACAAGAACAGTGAAGAGGAAGGCGGGTGTGTGGCCAGCTTCCGCCCACCCAAGGAGACCCCGGAGAGAGAGGTCAGGGCGGAGGGCGCAGCATCTGGAAAGGGTGCTACGTGTTTGGGGACAGCTTGCAAAACAGAAGCTCGAGGTGAGGGACCAAACCCTTGTCTGCATCCCATGGTATGCCTTTAATAATGAGATTCTACAGAATTCCTGGCAGGAAACTAAAAACAAAACAAAACAAAACCATGCCCAGGGCTCCAGCCAGACCAAACCACTCCAACTCACAGGCACGCAGGCCCTGGTAGTTTTCAAAGCTCCCCCACCCTGCCGTGCCCCCCCACCCCCGTAGTCCTCACACCGCACTGTGCCATCTGCACCGACCCCTGTGGCTGCTGAGCACCGGAGCGTGAGCCCAGTGCCCTGAGTGCCAGGCACACCAGATCCTGGGGACTTAGGAGGCAGAAAAGAAGGTAGGCTAGCCCACTCATTGTTTTTATAGTGATTACAGGTCAAAATGGTTACATCTGGAGACACCAGGCTAAGGGAAAGATATGGTCAGAAGGAATGTGTTGCTGTTTACTTCTTACTGTGGCCACTGGACGTGAGAAGGCGGCCCATGGCTCGTACCCTCTTCCTAGTGGACGGCACTGCTCTAGCATGAGCTGCAGCTGGGGAGTCCTGAGAGTCACTAAGTGTTCGTCTTTACGAGATTACAGTTCCTCGGTGGCTGCTGTGGGGATGGGTCACTGACCGGGGGCGTGGGACTGATGACCTGGCTTCCACAGGCTCCCCTCTTTCCACCCTGACCACCGGGGCTGCTCACCTCTGCGAATCGGGCCTGGCACACTCAGGTGTGGTTCCTCTCTTGAACTGACCTGGGCAGAGCTTTGGGGCTCTATTTTCATGTGTTGCAGGGTAAACTGAGGCTCAGAGAAGCAAAGGGACCCAGAGCTAAGGAAAAAGCAAGACCGGAACCTGGCATCTGCAAGACTCCTATCTGCTGAGTCCCCATCCATGACAGCCCTCAAAGGTGAGTCTCCTCGCTGCTGGAAGGTCTGACGTCGTTCTGAAACTTTAAAGCTTTTTTGGGACAGGGAAGGAAGGGAGAAATACGGCCAGCTGGCAGTCTGCACAGCACTACATGCCTGTTTTGCACTGTGTGTGTCAGTAACCTATTACTGCTCCAACAAGTCGCCACAAACTCAGGGCCTTGACACAACACAGAGCGTCTCACAGCTCCGGTGGTCAGAAGTTCAAGGCGGGCCTCACGGGGCGAACACCAGCAGCATCTATTCCCTGCCTTTTCTAGCTTTTAGAGCACACTGCGTTCCTCTGCTGGGGGCCCCTTCCTCCACCTCCACGGCCGGCCGCTGAATCCCCCTGCCGGCCTGTGTTGCCTCCCTCTGCCACATTTCAAGGCCCTGGGACCACACTGGGCCCACCTGGCTACCGCAGGCTATGAGCTCCATCTCAAGGTCAGCTGATGAGCATCTTCTTAGCAAGGACTGTAACATCTTCAGAGGTTCCAGCAATCAGGGCGCACACATCCTTGAGGGGCTGATAGTCCGCTAACCATCCGTATCTCCCTATACCTTAGAATAGCCCTAGGAGGTGGATGGAATTATCTCCATTTTTGCGGACAAGGACACAGAATCAGAAGTTAAGCACCTGGCCTGGGGACACGGACTAGCGCCCAGGTCTACCTGCCTACGGGAGCCTTCCATGCAACCACGCCATCTTTTCCATTGTACAGGCAGTCTGCCGGTTCCCCGGGCAGGCGCGTTGTGTTCTGTGGCATTCGAGATTCAGCACACCACGACAACAACGAAAGCCAACACTGTTTTCTCACAACCATTTTGAAAAGGGTTTTATCACCAAAGGGAAGAAGTCACAGGAAGAATAGACCAGCTTTCTGCACACTCCCGCCAGGATTACACACCACACAACCAACACTGGTACCAGGCGCCCTCCCTGAACACTCTCGGCTGTGAAGCAGGGTGTGTGGCCTGTCAGGAAAGCTAACGGGTAAGCACTTCTCCTGTTCCTGACCCAGAAGCCCACGAGCGAAGGCGAGGCTGGTGGAGTGCAAGGGTGTAAATTCTAAGGAAGCCAAAGCAGTCCTTTGCAGCATAGGGCGCTGTGGCCACCGCACGGACACAGGCAGCGTGTTCCACAGGGAAGGGGCATCAGTGGACAGGATGTGGTATTCTGTGTCCATGGGGGACATGCAAGCGGCAACCTCAGCTCTACGGGTCCTTTCGTTTATGGGGCCTGGCTGGCAGCTCGCTAGATATTTCTGGGGAAGATCTGATTAAATATTAACCATGCACAAAACCTTATTCCTATAGCCCTCAGGAAGTCGCTCTGAAGACAAGCAGAGCCAGATACTGAACCCAAACTGCCTTTCGAGAAGGAAAAAAAAGAGCCCTGGAATGAATAGATGGGTAAATGCTATTTTCACCCACTAGAAAGTTACTTATTATAAGGAACGCTCTCAGCCCGAGGAAAAAACCTACAAGCAAAAACAAACAAAACACCTTGTTTACAGAACCAACCGCAAGAACGTGCGGACCTGTATCACAGATTCCTTCCCTTCCACAGTAAAGGCTGCCCTTGATTTGCAATAACTCATGAGTTAGATCAATGAACGAGCCTTTCCAATCCAAGCTTCTCTATGCAGCAATCAGACCTCTTTATACCTCCTCAAAAGCAAGAGAAAAAAAATCAGGGAATGAATAAAGCTTCTGACAACATCCTGATTCTCTCTGCCAATTAAATTTGTCCCCATCCTTCCGCAAGCTCCTGGCACGATCGATTACGTATTCATGACTTTAAATGCCACGTTTGTTTTTATACGGGCTATCTGGGTTAAAAAAACACCGCCAGCCAGAGGATGATGATCACAAGGGTATTAATCTGTGGCTAGGTGAACTCTAGTCCTAGACTTTCCACAAGGCCTGGGCGCCCCAAAGGGCTTTATCACTCTTTTCACTGTTAATCACAAGCACAAAAGCTGTAGATCTCCAAGCTTTCTTATTGCAAAACGACAGCTGTTGTAGACCGTATGCCCTACCTGGTTTTGAAAGCAACCGCAGAAGTCACTGCTCCCTGCAAGGACATGTGGGAAGGAACCTGCTCATGGCGGCTACAAATGTCACCATCCAGCTTCAGATAGGGTGGGAGGGGTCCTTTTGGCTTCCTTTATTTCAAAAGTAAGGTTTTTTGCTCTGGCTGCTGTGGCTCAGTGGATTGAATGCTGGCCTGAGAATCAAAGGGTTGCCGGTTCGAGTCCCAATCTAGGGCACATGCCTGGGTTGCAGGCCAGGTCACACAAGAGGCAACCACACATTGTTGTTTCTCTCCCTCTCTTTCTCCCTCCCTTCCCCTCTGTCTAAAAATAAAGAAATAAAACCTTTTAAAGTTTTTTCAAAAGTAAGGTTTTTTATGGCTATTTTAGCCTTGGTTGACTTTTTAAATTTTTATTTATTGATTTTAGAGCGAGAGAGAGACAATCGATCTGTTGCTCCTATTACTTTTGCATTCACTGACTGAATCTTCTATGTGCCCCTGACTTGGGACAGAACCTGAAACCTGGCCTATCGGGGATGATGCTCTAACCAGACTATATAGCTGGCTAGGGCTTTGGGTGACTTTTTTGGGAAATAACCAACTATGCTCTACCATCCCCAAGGCCTAAGAACACCAAGTGTTTGCAAAACGAAAAAGAAAAGAAAAACCAGAAGCACAGCGTCGTGTGCTCCCGCAGGAACACATGTCCAAATATACACCCGCGCCATTGTTTCATGATTAAAATAACCTTCCCAGGATGGAGATGCAGGCGCGTGGGAAGTGCAGGAAGGGGGCCGAGGAAGTTTCCGTCTGTCAGGCGCCGGTATTTAATAAGGGGGTGTGAACCTATTTCTGTGTGAGCCAGCGCTCGGGCAAACAAGTCTGGCTGCATACGTGAAACTTTTCGCCCAGAAGGTAATAAGATATTGCGCGGCCCTGGAAAACAGCTCAGGAGAAAAGGAAACAGGGAGTTTCCTTCAAGCAAATGCATTGCTTCCCTGAGGTGGGGGCATTTTCTATAAGGCGTGGAAGAAGGGGACAGGAGCTGGTCCGCTGGAGCCGGGGAGGAGGCACACGCGGGGCAGAGAAATCAAGTCGAGCCGCGCCGGCGCGCACCTGGGCCCGGCGCTCACCTTGACCCCATCTGGCCCACCGCCGCATCTCGGCTTCCGGCCACCTTGGCCTCGGGCCACCTCCGTCCCCAGCCGCACCTCGGCCCCGACGCCGGCGCCGGCGCGCGCTTCCGGTTCACCTGCTCGCGGAGCGGCTCTGGCGGCCGAGGCCGGGGAGTGGCCCCGGCGCTCCGGATGCGGTCGCAAGCTAGGCCGTAAGGGATACGAGTGGGGGGACAGGGGAGCCGCCCACCCATCAGCCCGCCGCGGCCCCCGTGCTCGCCTGGGTCTTGTCGAACTGCTCGCGCTCGGCCTCCAGGCTGTGGCCCGGCCTGCGGCTCAGCACCCGCGCCGGCACGTTCTTGATGCTGTTCATCCTGCCGCCGCCTGCGCTCCCCAGCCGGCTCCGAGCGAATGAGCGCGCCTCCGCCAACCGCCCGAGCCTAGGCACCGCGAGGCCGCCGCGCCCCGCCCCGCCCCGCCCCGCCCAGTCCGCCCGCCCGCCCCCGGCCGCGGCCCCGGCCCCGGCTCCTGACCCTGGCCCCGCCCCTGCGCTCGTCCCGCCCCTCCCCGCCCAGCTCGCCTGCCGCAGCCGGGGCTCCTGGCCCCGCCCCCACGTTCGCCCCGCCCCGCCCTCCCACAGCCCCGACTCCTGGCCCGCGCTCGCCCCGCCTCCCGCCCTGCCCCGCCCCCTAGCTCGAAGAGCTCGGCAGAGGACCCCAGACGCTCCACGCTCGTTACACTCGCTCCTTGGGCCGTCCTTCTTCCTTCCTCCCGGTGGTGGCTCAGGACAATTTCCTTCCCACTCCCCACCCCCACCATCCCGGCCTCACTAAGTCCTATCTATACCAGTCCTGGGTCTGGTTCATTGGAGAAAACTTGGCCTCAATGAATCTGACCAATGGTATTTTTTTCCGTTTCAGTGTCATAATAATTTGTCTAAATGCAGACAATTAAGCGGCCCCCTGTTTGTGCATCTCTAACGTAACGACAGCTGTTCCGCACGCGGGGCTGTGGGGTGCGTGTTTAGAGACTGCGGGCTCCACCTGAGGGCACCTTGCTAGGCCGAGGAACAGTGAGCAGACCAGAGAGGCAGGACAGGGTCAGCCAACAGACAGTGCTGGGCCATCTGAGTGCACCGAGGAGACCCCTGGGAGGTGGCGTGGGACTTTTGAAAACATTGTTTTTATTGGTTTTGCTTTTTAAATTCTTGGTCACAGAACTGAAGTTGTTTTTTTTTATAAAGCACAGTTCTCCCGAGAGTAAGGATGAAATCACCCAATGTAGCTACTCAGGACTTACCAGAAGAGGACGAGTGATGCCTTCATAACCTTGCCTGTGGTCTCCCCACCTCTCTGAAGCCGGCTAAGCCCCGCTGCCCAGCTGTAGAGCACACACCCAAGACCTGAAAAGAGTATTTGACAGGCTCTCCTCTCTCTCCACAGGCGAGAAACTAACCGTGCTTGGTCTCATTCCAAACACTGGAAGGCTTCTTTACCAGAATAACCACAAATGAAAACCATAGCTAGGAGTTACTGAATGCTTATTATTTGCTAAGGTGCTGGGGTATGCCCTCTGCATGTGTTTTCTTGTTTTTGACCTTCTGCACAGCAGTCGATAGCTGGGGTGAAATAAAGACCAGGACCAGGGAATGCTGGCTTCACACCCACTGTTTCTCAGACTCCTGTTCTCCAGTGAACTTCACACTTAACACAGCACCTTCTTTCACACCAGGCAACAGCCCCTCTGGGTTGAGGCCATCTGCCATAGTGACTGACATTAACAACCAACTGCCACTCTTTTTAATAATAAAGAGTTTGTTACCATGCTAGGCACAGTGCTGAACATTTGTTGGGATCCCAGAGAGCTGGGCTACAGCATCTCTAATGAATCCTAATTTATCTGCATGTAGGATTTTGAACTACCACAGGGTGAGGACCACTGTCTTACTCAGTTTTGTACCCTCAGTGCCTAGCAGGATGCCTGGTCCATAGCAATGTTCAAAAGTGTGCATGAGCCCTGACTGGTGTGGCTCAGTGGGTTGGGCGTCGTCAACAAAGCAAAAGGTCACTGGTTCAATTCCCTGTCAAGGCACATGCCTGGGCTGTGGGCCAGGTCCCCACTTGGGGTGTGTCTGAGAGGCAGCTGATAAGTGTTTCTCTCTCATATCAATGTTTCTCTCCCTCTTTCTCCCTCCTTTCCCCTCTCTCTAAAAATAAATTTTTTTAGAATTATTTTTAAATGCCTATGAGATGAAGGGTTGAAAAGTGAGTAAATAACCCCCATAGCTTGCCACACTTGGACATTTGGCTTGGTGTTACGCCACAAGGGCACAGCTTCCCCTCTCTCGGTTGCTCAAGGTTCACCTCGCAGAACATCTTTCAGTGCGGGCTCTGCGACGGAAGGGCTGAGACTCTGCATCGACAGAATCGGGTGACACTTTGGTGTATCTCCAGGACAGTTTCATGCTTCTCCCAGAACATTACAAGAGCAAGGCATTTGGGATATGAACTAGACCTTGTCTCCAGGAAAATCCAAAAAGATGAAGAGTAGAGCTGACATTGCTGATTAAGATGACGGTGCTGCAACCCCCACACTGTCTCATTGACATGTGAGGCCTCCGCCTCCTCATCCAGGTTCATCTTGCACCATCCTGGTCCATCAGGTCTGAAAATATGTCCCACTCCTCCACCCCAGGGCCCTTGAGCATATTGTCTGGAATGCTCTTCCTCCTCCATGGGCCTACTCATCTTTCATCTCCTGCTTCAGACGGCACATTTTCAGGGAAGGCTTCTCCGAGATCTCCTCCCCGGTTACATGCCGTCATGGCGCTCAAAGCTGTCTTTCATAGCACTTACCACTGTTTCATGGCATACGTGTGATTATTTGACTAAGGTCTGTCTCCCGCGCTAGAGGGTAAACAAGCACTGAGTCTGCTTTGCTTACTGTTGTGTGTCTCCTCCAGTGGCCAGCAAAGCAGTGCTTACCGCGTGTACTCAAATGATTTTCTTTTTTTGTTGCATCTCCTAAGCGTGCACTTGGCAGAGAACCCAGAAATCCTCACACCTGATGAGTGTGCCCTCTTTGTGAATACACTCCTCCAGAAGACTGTCTGGTTTTAAGCCTACCTTGTCTGGTTTCTTAACCCGATCTTATTGTTCTGTTCTCGCTCATGAAGTGGCTGCTAAGATTTTTTTAAAAGATTTTATTTATTTATTTTAGAGAGGGGGGAAGGGAGGGAGAAAGAGAGGCAGGGAAACATCAATTAGTTGTGCCTTACAGGTCCCCCAACCAGGGACCTGGCCCGCAACCCAGGTATGTGCCCTGACCGGGAATTGAACCAGCGACATTCGCAGGCTGGTGTTCAATCCACTGAATCACACCAGCCAGGACTAAGATCATTCTGTTTAAGGCCTAGAAGGACGAACCTTTCTGAAGTGGATGCTAACAAAGTCATTTACAAATGGCTCAAGAGGAACTACGGTGCTCTACTTCAAAACAACCACTTAGATACAGGGAACTCAATAGAAGGGGGGAATCTCTGGCCAAGGCCATGGAGGACACTCCAGGAGCAAGTAGCCATGGTGTGCGTAAGGTTCCAAACCCCAGCCACGTTCCTGAAGTGAACTCACTGAGCCTCCTGCATTCTGCATCCATTCCATGCATCCTGTTAGCATGTTTTAGGTGCAACTGTTTTTAGTGTTTATGTATTATTTTTTAATAAGTTTTTAAAAAGATTTTATTCATTTATTTTTAGAGAGAGGGGAAGGGAAGAAGAAAGAGGGAGAGAAACATCCATGTGTGGTTGCCTCCCGCATGCCCCCCACTGGGGACCTGGTCCACAGCCCAGCACTCGATCCGCTGAGCCACACCAGCTGGGCTGTGTATTATTTTGATTCAGAATTTCTTTCTTTTAGGCTATTTCTATTTGTTGAAAATATTTGCTCACACAAATTCTAAAAATACCCTTTTAGCAGTCTCTTCTGATGGCTGAGGTAATTTCTGGCAGGCAAATTATAGTACAACTTAGTTGCTTCCTCTTAAGGTAAAAAATGTAAGTTACATAAAATATAAATGCTAAAATCTAGTTTTATCTTGCAACTGTTTCAAACATACTGAGGCTGCTTCTCTTTAACCGGAGTTGCTCACGTATTTAAATAACTTTAGAAAAGAACAGGAAAAAAAAGTGCTTTCTCTCTCCTAAGCCCTAAAGGTTCCCAGACCTTGCCACCAGGAGCGCGGGGGCAGGAGCAGTTCCCCTCCGGGGCTCACCCCTGACCCTGCCTCCAAGACCCTCCCTCCGTCTCCCTCCGCCTGCCTCCGTAACCTGTTTCCTGAGCCTGCGCAGCCCACCTGGCTGGCGCCTTCCGCCTCTGACCGTCTTTCCAAAGGACCCAGGCTCCCTCCCGTTGCTATGGTCTTACCTCACTATCTTAAGTCCTTCCTTTGTTTCCCTGTCCCCAGCTTTAATAAACGTATTCTCAAAATAAAAATAATAACTTCAAAGCTACACAATAATGTTTGACTTTTCAAGTCCTTTAGTTCCTGAAGTTCTCCTCCTTAGCACCTAATCTGTGTTCTCTGTTCACTAGGCAAGTTGAGAAGAGGCATGAAGAGAAAGATCAATTTTATCATGCCACAAAGGAGAAATTTCAATATTTTGATTCTCAGATGGGAAGTCAGCCTCTGCAGGGGCATTGTAGGTTTCTAACTTGGAGGTGATAGTTCAGAATCAAAGATACGATACTTTCTCAGACTTGCTCAGTACCCAGCAGCCGAGCCAGAGGGAAGAAACAAGCCTTTATGAAGAACGTGGCCAAACCTCAGCCAATTTCTCTTTCAGCACCCTAATTAAAAGGCTAAGTGGGGCGGCTCCCCCACGCTCCTGAAAATCGTCTCTGAAGCAGCGCTGAAACCTTCTAACAAAGGGGCGTTTATACAGCACAACAGAACTCTGATACCTGAAACGCTTACAAAAACCCACTCCCATTCCTGAGGAAATGAACTTGCCGGGTTCAGTTTCAAGTGACCAACCTTCCTCACTTTACTCCTGGTATAATAAAAAGAAACCAAACAGATTTATTATTAAAAATAATTTTTTATTAACTGAAGCTGATCAATTCTCTTAGAAGGACAGAGAGACACATATTATATTCTTTTGAAAAATTAAATTACAAGTTAAAACGGAAGTGTTTTAGACTTTAATAATTTTTTAAAATGTACAGAAAACGTGATCTTTCAGCAAGCTGCCGTGTGGACAGTAGACGGACGACGACAGGCCCAGACCAGACGGGGCTCTGCTCGGCTGTGGGGCAGAAGGAGCTCGGAGGTCAGCCACAGAGGGGTGACTTCCAGTTCAACACATCGTATCGCTTTCTGTCTATTCACACAGCCAAGTCCAGAGCCAACACCGCAAGAGAAGAGAATTCTACTTGTCATACATTTGGAGCTGATTCTGATCAGCTCCTGGTTATCATTTAAACGTATGCACAGGTTTAAAAAAATGAGGTAGTGAAAATAGCATTTTCGATATGGGGTTCTCTAGTTCACACTGTAAAGAGCTTCTCCAGTGTTTAGTTGTGCTCAGCATCCTGACAGGGAATCTCTCTCAGCGCAGTGTCTGTACAACAGAGTAAGGTCTCCTTCCTCACACATGAAAAGTATTCCTGACACATGCAAATGGTTAACTTGAAAACAAACAAAATACAGATGTTTATATTCACTTTCCGTTTCTGCTCCCCTGGGGTATGACATGGCGCCTAGGAAGGGGGACAAGCCTCGTTTTGTTTCCAAGGTTAAGGATGAGGTGTTGGCGGCTGCTTCCTGCCTTCCACAGGGAGGAGAAACCGGCTTCTGTGGGAAGGAAACGCAGTCAATACAGTCGGTGCGGCTGGACTGTGCGCTGAGGGGTCCCGGTCTCTGAAAAACTAACTACATCTGCCATTCATCAACATAAGGCCATGCAAAATTTTATAAATACGGAAACTTCTCAGCAAAGAGAGAGAAGGAATAGGGGAGAGGGAGGAAGGGGAGGCACTTAAGCTTTCTGCTTTCACTGAGTTTCTTTAAATGTTCTAGGCTTACTTGAAACCAACTAAAACTATTGATATCTTTTAATTTAAACTAGACTCCAAAGAAAATGCGTGTGAAAGGAAGGGCTGATAGCAGGAAACACAAATCAAGAAAGTGCTTCCTGGGTCAATACACCTTGTGCTGTAACTGGAAGCCCCATGAAAAGACATTTTTCCAGACTGTCAGGTGAAATGGGCTTGGAGGCTCCGATTCTGAAAGCTGTGTGCAGCTGCTTCCTTAGACTGAAAAGGCTAGGTATTGAGAACAAGGACTTTTCTGATTTTCATTTGTCTTACAAGTAGGTGACATTTTACCCGGAGTACACTTAGAAGGTATGCATAAGTAGGTCACCCAGAAGAGAAAGGACTGCGGGTCAAACGCATGTGCAGCCTGTCCCCCGCCTTATCAGTGTCCCCAGTTACTCATTAAATGCCCATTGAGACAGGAGGCAAGATAAGCAAAGGTGACTTACCCACGAATGTCAAACACTGAAGCTGGCTTCTGTTTTCTCTGGTTACTGAGAGGTGTCTGAGACTTCAAAGTTCTATAAAACAAGTCCCAAATTAGTAACCAGGATAGGAAAAGTAGAAAATACTTAAGAAGTCTATATGTAAATACGGCAGAAGTGCCTTTAAGAGACCTCAGGGAACTGATGAAACACACTGAAGGAATTTCATGTGGCTGCCATCTACGCACACGGACAGACACGTTGCTCTCCTCCTTGCGAGTGGGGCCCTCAGCCTCTCGCCGTGGGGCGGGGACGCTGTTGGCTTCACTGTGTGCGTCGTGGCTGTGCTCTGGATAACTAGCGCCCAGACGGGCCTGCGTCCGCATCAGCCTTGACCTCGGCTTGGCGGTGAGCCCCCAGTGCAGACAGTGGTCACCGGTAACAGTGACAACCCAAAGCGCCTTAATCATTCAAGTGCCCACCAAGGGCTTGATCGGCACTGTTGGGTGGTTGGGGAGATACTTTAAAAAAAAAAAAAAAAAAAAAAAAAAAGCCCTGGCTGGTGTGGCTCAGTGGATTGAGCGCGGGCTGGGAAGCAGACGGTCCCAGTTCGATTCCCAGTCGGGGCACATGCCTGGGTTGCGGGCCAGGTCCCCAGTGGGGGCCATGTGAGAGGCAACCATACATTGCTGTTTCTCTCCCTCTCTGTCTCCCTCCCTTCCCCTCTCTCTAAAATAAATAAATAAAATCTTTAAAAAAAAAAAAAGAAGGAAAGAGGAGGAGGATGCCTGGAAAAACACGGGTAGATGCAGGTGGTGAACTTCAGCTTGCAGGGTAAGTCCCCTGCTGAGCCACTTCCTCTTCCCCATGCAGCCCAGTCCCTCTGGGACCCCTGGGCTTTCCTCCTGCTGCTCGTTCACTACTCAAACAGCCTTCCCACACATCTTACGGTCTGGTGGTCTTTATCCTATTCACTGAAACACATGATTCCAAAAGGCATCCATAGGCTTTACCAGCTGCCACAGAAAAACTGCAGCAGCCCTAGACCAGCCCCGAGGACCAGTCAGAAGCCCCCACCCGGGTTCAGGCTGCACCCCTCCCTGACAGCCACTTTGAGCCCGAAGGAAGCTGCGTTGGGGGAAGGTGGTGGGGTCAGCTATGCAGGGTTCTACTCTCTTTTCTCCTCTGTTTTTGAATTATTGGTATTTTTTAAAAATAGTTAATACATTGGCATTGTTTGAAAATGAAGATCACACCCTTGTACACCCTTATTCCCACCCCCTTTTGTACACACGGAGAATGGCAGGTGAAGCTTTCAGTACCTTGCATTCCACTTAATGATATACCCCGGAAATACTCCATGCCCCAGACCTTCCTCGGTCTGTGTCATGGCAAGGTGACATTCCTGCGGCGGACGGACCGTGGCTGGGCAGGGGCTGTCCCCTGACTTGGCTGTTATTAAGCAGTGCTGCAATGAAGGACCCAGAATATCTGACCCACAGGCAGGTGTGTCTGCAGGAGAGGCTCCCCAAGTGACGCTGCTGCGTCAAAGGATCAGTTCTGCAATTTGTTGGCCACAGGGCCACCGTCCCTGCCAGGAGGGTTCGATCACTGCATGCCCCGCCCCCGCTGCGCCAGCAGTGGTCCAGAGTGTTGCAGAGAAAGGCCTGAAGTGAGACCTACGCCTGCAGCAACAGATGACAAAGCCCTGGGGAGGCAGACGGTCTGCTCAGAACTCTCTCTGCTTCCTTGTTGCGAAAGGGACCAGAGGGAAGCAGCCTGTAAAGTGTCCCCAATTATTTAATTACCCACTGGAAAACATTACATCCAGAGCCAGCATTTCTCCCAACTAAACGCGGGTCTGATTCTAGCTGCGGGACATCGAGCAGGGGCTCAGGTCACTTTCTCTGCCCTGTAAAATGAAAGTCACAGAGAGGGCCGATCGCTCTGCTGGGTCTTTCCGGAGCGAAGTCTCTGAAGCCGAGTCTTCCCCGACCTCCGGCAGCTCTGTGACTTTCCGGTCTCTACCCGAAGCCGCCGTTTTGCCTTTTCCTGTCATCTGCTCTCGGGGCCTTTCTGAGGCACCCTGTGTGGCGGGACAGTGGACGCCACACCTGGGGATGCCGCTGAGAGAGAGGGGCGCCTCAACGGGTTCAGGGCGAGCGAGCGGACGTGCCATCAGCTGCCATGTGCCATGACTGAGCTCCGAAGGAGTGACACTCACAAACATACACAGCACACACAGCCGCGCTCCGAGGACAAGGGTGGGAGCTACTAATTGTAAACGACCCAACATCCGGATCATAGGGCTGCCAGAAGGACAAGAGGAACACCAAGAAATCGAACGTATTTTTGTACAGATAATGCGAGAACTTCCCAAATCTGGCAAAGGAAATAGGCTTCCTGGAAGTCCAAGAAGTTCAGAGAACCCCAAAGAAGCGGGACCCAAAGAGGAACACACCAAGGCACATCATAATTACATTACCCAAGAACAAGAATAAGGAAAGAATCTTACAAGCAGCAAGAGAAAAGGAGACAGTTACCTACAAAGGAATTCCCATAAGACTGTCAGCGGATTTCTCTAAGGAGACCTTCCAAGCAAGAAGGGGCTGGAGAGAAATATTTCAAATCATGAAAAGCAAGGACCTACAACCAAGAATAATCTATCCAGCAAAACTGTCATTTAGAAT